>JARKHS020005169.1:0-152519 GCA_030143305.2 Amblyomma americanum | reverse complement strand
TCGAGTAAACGATTTTCATGGCCAATTCCTTAATCGTACGACTTGCAGTTAGACCACATATAATGCATCTGCGCATAATGGGTCTGTGTACTGCATCTGCATAATGCATTTGAAATTCACCGCTTTACAGGTTCCTCTAACATTTATAAAAAGCGCAACTTAAAGAACATCAGCTTGCATAGCGTTCCTTTTATAGATTGCTTCACGGCCTAGAGCAATTCTCTATAGCAGAGGAATTTTGTTTCATGTATTTAGATTTTCTGAAAGACAACACATTTCGACCACTCCCTGCACCGACTTCGGCGAGAAAATTATGCCTCTTAGGTCGACATTAGCAGTGGTCGTTTGCAAAAAAAAAAAAATGATGAGACAGACCGTGAGAAGAGTGCCTTTGTCACCTCGGACGGCGTCTACGAATTGTGCGCACTCCCGTTCGGGGTGTGTTGTACTCCTGCAACCTTTCAGAATAATTGACCCTGTGCTAACAGGTCTGAAGTGGCAGACATGCCTTTTTTATCTTACGACGTGATCATAATTTCGAAAACGTTCTCGAAAAATCTCCACCTCCTCAGGGCTCTCCTCAAAGTCGTTCTGTTCGCCAATTTTTCTCTCAAACCACAACAGTGCCACTTTGCATTTACAGAAATGAAGCTTCTTGGGCACCTATCATTTTCCTAGGACAGGAAACAGCACACGGATGTCGGCAAGTTCAGACACCGGCTCCAACAACCCCTCATGCTGGAACATCTTAACGATGATGCCTACCGGCACGGAGGTCAACACGGATGCAAGCAACGTCGGCCTAGCGGCGTTCTAGTTCATCGGCAAGACACTGTCGAAAATGTAATTGCCTACACCAGCCACGCACTTTCTCGCACTCATTCGAACTACTCTGCCACTAACGTTGTCTGCGACCGAAAAATAATGTTTGTCGGTAGTATAGGCAGGTGCTAAGTTCCGCCCTTTACCTGTATGATAAACCGCTTCGTGTCTTCACCGATCACAACTCGTCGTGGCCGCTGAAAAATTTCAGACCCTTGAGGCCGCTTAGCACGTTGGGCATTACGCCTGCACGAATTTGATTTCGCCGTTACATAAGTCCCACCTGAAGCACACCGACGCTGTTAGCCTCTTCCGTGCTGCCGTTAACTTTCCTCCACTAGACACCACCGACGACGATGGCTTCATTGGAGCAGTCAGCACACCTGACCTGCGCAGAGCTGCGGCTGCTCATCGATTATCCCGAAAGTGGGCACCCTACAACACCCCGGCACCTAGCTGATGTGCTATTATCATTCTGCCCCTGAAATGGGGTGCTTTCTACGAAAAACTCTACGTCCAGTACGAAAACATTCCTGTTCGTCGTAGAGTCTAACCTACTGGACGAAGTCCTGCTTGCCGGCAATGACGAGGCGACTACCGCCCATCTTGATTTTTCACGCTCCCTGACCGAGTCCGGCATAACTGTTACTGGCCATCGCTTACTTAAAGCGTCAGGCGTGAAGTGAGGACGTTCCGGCAATGCCAGTGGCGCAGAAAACCTTCGCTCAAGCCTCCCAGTAAGTTTCAGTCTTTGGAGCTACCCCAAATACCATTCGGCAAAGCTGGCATAGACCTTCTGCGAATATTTCCTCTGCCGTCAACCGGCCAGAAGTGGGTCGTCGTCGCCACAGACTACTTGACCCACTACGCAGAAACGAAGGCCCTTGCGCGAGTTACTGCCGCTGAGGTCGCTCTACTTCTTTATGCACAGAACTGTGCTCAGATACGGTGCCTCGTTGGTAATCATTACTGACGGGGGGCAAGGTGTCAGCAAGCTGGGCTCTTACTGGTCATCTTAACTGCTAGCCATACAGATCATCAAAAAACAAGAGCGCATCATCCACAAATGGCTATTCTAGTTTAAAGGCGCCAAAAACACACACACACACACACACACGCGCGCACACACACACACACACACACGCGCGCACACACACACACACTCACACTCACACTCACACTCACACTCACACACACACGCACGCACGCACAACACGGACAGACAGACAGACAAACTGGACAGAGCGCAAGCGCGTGTTTTCTTGTGTGCGTGCTATTTTTGGCGCCGTTAAATTACGATGATAAATTGCAAACTAGCCCATTAAGATATCTTAAATAAATGGCCTAACACAATGGAATGCTTCAACAAACGCTGGTGGTTATGATTTCGATGTATGTCGACGTTCAGCATAAAACATGGGACGAGACGCTGCCGAACGTCACCTTCGAATGCAATAGGCAACATTAGCATGCACGAGACGTATTTGCGGAAACGTATACCGGTTTAACGGACGCCAGCTGTGGCAGAAGATGACGATGATGTAGAAGATGGCGATGTATATTTACAAAATTTACAAAAGTGGAAACTGCTAGTTATGGAAGCACAGTCGCCCAGAGAGTTATAACTGTTAATTAAGAACAAAACGATCTCACAGAAAGAAATGTTTATATGCCATATTTAATGTGTAATTAATATATAAGGCATCGGTCTTTCCAAGTATAGCCTTTGCCAGAAGTTTAGAGCCCAGGGGCTTTGCTTCTAAGCCATCCAGTGCGACTTTTGTAGCATTCGTTGATGCGCTATTCACTACAGGAGACAGAACCAAAAATCTTCTGCCGTTCAGTGGATCTTGATGACTTTTTTTTCATTCATTCAGAATTTATTTCAGACAACGAAGAGGTTGTCCAGGGTGACGTGGCAAAAGGCATACATTGCCTGACGAGGCCACGCCACCCGGATGACAGGCGGCACCACTGGCTACACAAAATCAAGAAGAGCATTAAATAATAGAACACACTTTTAGTATTTTTACACAATATATTAAGACATCTTTACAAAACACTGGCTTTACAAAATACACAGAGCATACATTGACCAGAATTCGACCATAGCAATATTTACAAAACATACACTAGTGATAGGTATACGTTAAGTTTTTATCTTTAAGGTTCATTTATGAGCATTGCTTTAATTAACATTTTGTATTTACGTATAGAGGGGGTAGTGCGTGCAGTATCCAGAATAATAGGGTATTGGTTAATTAAGTCAGAAATTTGCCATCCTAACCTCTGAAAACCATAATTTGTGCGTACACGAGGTGTTTCCATACATTGTTTTCGAAGTTCGTATGTGCTAAGTTTAGTGTTATAGGTGGTTTCGAAGGTTATTTTGTCTAGTTTGTACTGGCGTAATATTTCGAGACATAGTTTGTATGTGTGCAGTTTACTTATTTCTAATATTCCATAAGACCTAAACAAAGGCCGGCAGCTGCGCAATAACTGTATTTTCCCAACAGCTCGTAATGCCCGCTTTTGAATTGCAAGGAGGGAATCTCGATTTGTCTGCGTCGTCGTTAACCACACAAAGGAGCAGTAGCTTAAACGGGAATGTATTAATGAATAGTATATTTGCCGCTTTACGGACGCCGGGAGATGATATCTCAGTTTGTTTAAAATGCCAACCGCCCGACAAAGATCACTGCCAAGCTGATCAACATGCGAGTTCCAAGAGAGATTTCCTTGAAACAGAACACCTAGAAAACGAATTTGTGAGCACTGTTGCAGCTGAGGGTTTTCAAAGTTTAAGTTTAGGTTGTCAGGAGCTTTTACACCTTTTGCCCTGAAGAGAATGTATTTGGTCTTACTAGCATTTAATTGCATCCTGTTTAGTTTTAACCATGTACTCAAACCAGTCAACCAATAGTTAGCCTTTCTTTCGAGCGCGTAGGGGTCAATACCTGAGAAAAAGACATTTGTGTCATCAGCGTACAACACTAGGTTTTCGCTGCCTGGTATATTCACAACATCATTCAGGTATAAAATAAAGAGTACAGGTCCGAGAATAGATCCCTGAGGCACACCATATTTTATTGTTTTTACATGTGAGGCTGCAGCATTATTACAGTAAATTGCTCTCTTGACGTTAAATAGTTCTCAATTAAGGTCAACGACACGCCGCGGAATCCGTAAAATGGAAGCTTTCTTATTAGAACATCGTGCTGAACGCAGTCGAATGCCTTTTTGAAGTCGAGGAAAATTCCCAGGGTGTGTGCCTTTTCTTAATGTTGTTTAGAATTTTTTCCTTTATCCCAAGGAGTGCGGTTTCGGCAGATCTATCTTTCCTAAAGCCAAATTGCTCATCGGCTATAATATTTTGCGCGGTGAGAAATCGGATGAATCTTTTGTTTATAACCTGTTCGGCTACCTTTGCAAATACTGGTAGTACTGATATGGGCCTATAATTTGTTAGTTCGTTCGTGGGGCCACCCTTGTGCACAACAGTCACTTTGGCCAGTTTCATTTTCTGCGGAAAAACGCCCGTAGATAAAATAATGTTGCAAATGTGAGAGAGTGGGCAACTGATTATTTCACGTACAGCCTTTAGAGGTTTCGGTTTAATTTTGTCTGCTCCTGGAGCACAGCTATTTTTTAGTGCCAGAATAATATCCAGCACTTCACTAAGGATGCATTAAAAGCAACACTGCGCGTCTCACGTTCAAACCCTCCGAGACTCTATAGATAGAAAAAGAGGGGGAGAAAAGGCAGGGATGTTAACCAGAAAGGCTTCCGGCTGGTTATCCTGCACTGGGGCTGCTAAGTTTTCTTGTGCGTTTTAAAGCCTTCGGAAGTAAAGAGTTTCTAACGGTCATTTCATGCGACCCGATTCAACAGTTTCATTAGATGATGGTTAGCTTATCGTTCGATTAGCTTTTAGTTTCTACTAATAGCCTCGCATATCCCAATAACTGTTGAATGACATAAACCTCTGATGCTCCAGTCGAGCCTTCTATATGTCTGCAGTATTATACTGCTGCTTGCGGCTTGAGTAGTCCATGTACGAATCTCAATTCACAGCAGATCAATAAAGACGGAATATTTAAAGAAAGACTGGCGTTGAACATGTAAAAAATGCAACATCTTATTGCTCAGGGCCACAATATCTAGAAGGAGACAAGCTGCAGCATTAGTACAAAGTACTGTATTATGACAATTGTCAGTACAATGAGGATATCTGCAATCTTAGTGATTTAGAGTTGCTGCTGGAAAGTGTTGTTGTTTGTATTGCCTACAGGATTTCATCACGGGAATCTTTAGTACTTGCCTTTGCACTTCCGTCTGCCGTAGTGTTATAAAAATGCAAAGTATGAATGTTAAGAAGAAAGAATTTACAAATTTCATTTAGAATACTTTGATTTTGAATAAATTAAATGAAGCAGTAATTGTTTCACATCTTGTGGACTCCCTCACCATGCCATAAGAGAAGCAGGAAGAAGGGAGTAAAAGAAATCGAAGCTCAGCTGCTGTTCAATTATTTTTGAAAAGTCTTGTATGAACGAACGAACTTTTGAATTTAGTAGCACATTAAGAATCTGGCGTCATATGGACGTAGAAAAATGTTTCACGTCGTTGATGTTGATCTAGATAATTTTTTTTTCATTGCATCGTGCTTCTGACACAGCTTCTTGAGAGTAACAGGCGTCAATTAGCCCTGAGACTTACATGATTCTTCATGACACCAAAATTTACCACAAGGCAATGCAGTTTGAATGCTTGGCTGAGAGTATCTCTTAAATGCAATAAAATTTGGTCATCTTCATTATCAGCAGCTTGACTACGCCCACTGCAGCCTAAAAGTCTCTTTATGCCCTTCCAATTAGCCCTGTCCTGTAGCAGCGGCAGCAACCATACCCCCCAGACATCTTAAATTCATCCGCCCACCTAACCTTCTGCGCCCTCCTGCTACGCTTGCCTTCACTTGTAATCCACTCCGTTATCCTTAAGCCCTAGCGTTTATCTTGCCTTCGGATTATATGCCCTGCTCAAGCCCATTTCTTTCTTTTGATTTCGACTAGGATGTCCTTAATCCGCGCTTGTTCCCTCACCCTCCGTGCCCACATCCTGTAAGAGTAATGTGGTAATAAAATACTACTATCATCCCATTTTCTAACAGTCAGTCAAATATGCAGAACTACTAATGATACGCGATTTCCTAGCAGTTGCGGAAATAGACTTTTTAGTGGAGGCGAAATTCCAGTAGCCTGTCTACTGGACAGTAGCCTGTCTACTGTCCATTGGAGGGGCACATCTCCTCAGGTTTGCCTAAGAGCACCAGACCTGCTCATGCAGATGAACTAGCTGCCGTATTCACTCACTGCCTCACCGCCGGATAGAGCTAGTGATTCTACATATTTGACATTAAGCGAAATCGAAGTTTTACTCTTAGTTTTTGCTTGGCAGTCATCATAATTTGACTCAATTTTCAGGACTTGGCTCATTACGAAAAAAAATAACTGCTGATATATATTCATGGCCTTGGCCTGCACTCACACTTTGCGCATTCTTTATCCTTACGTCTCACAACCTTGCTGAGTCTGTTGGGCTGAATGTGAAATTTACATTTTACTTCTATTTCTTTGTAAGGTCCGGTCTCAACCGTTTGTCTTGACCATGGGGAGGCAATTGATGCATGTGGATGCTGCCCATGGTTCATATCACGCGAGTCCCTAATGCTCACTTGATGATAGCTCTACAAAAGCACGAGTCGGCAAATCCGGCGGCAGCTGCCGCATGCACAGAAAACACAACGATGGGCGCCTATCAGCTCGTGGGATTGGATTCTCCTAACAGTTACCCGCAGCACCTGATTCTCGCCTTCGCTTATCGCACTGTTTACCATACACCGTGCTCGGTTTTGGAGATCGGTGAAGTTTTTAGATGCGTTCCTTTCCGGACTACTTTTTTTCTTGGTAAACTACTCCTGTAAACGCCTGCAAACAAGAAAAGAAAAGGAACGCTGTGATTGGGAGAGTATGTCTAGACAGTGAGCGCGCTGCTAGCCTTTAATATGACAAGAATTCTCCGGAACAAGACAAGGAAAGTGATAAGCAAAGAAAACAATAGTGGGCTGTGCCCAAATTCGGAATATCTTTGGCTATTACGGCCGACAAGCGCTGAGCTTCTTGTGAATGCAGAACTTCGCGCCAAATTTTCTAATTCACTCTGTCATACGCGCAGATCAAGTTAGCAATCGACGCTGACGTGATCTTAGTAGAAATCGGGAAGGATGTGTATCATACATCCGAGAGTGTTAGTGTGGAGCTGAAAGCACGGATCCGAATATTTGACCTACTTAACTGTCGCATGCTGGCATTAAACAGGACATGTAAATCGACTGATGGAACGGTAAACTTTAGATGCCAGACATGCTGTGCTCCTAACAACACCGTTATGCTGAAGTGAAAGGTTATGGCAGTTTTATGCTTGTAATAAGCATTCGGCCTGGTGAGTTCGTTAAATCCTAACGTGTTTTGCATGGTACGTATCATTTTTTGAATAATGTATAAGCTTAATGAACAATCGTCACATAATTGATTTTCAAAAACTGCTCGATAAACCGAGTACGACAATGAAGAGTCTTATCTTGTTCGCAAAGTTTAGAAGATGAACGAATCGGCGTAGCTACCCTGCTAGTTGAGGCAACAACTATGGAATCTTGCACAGCCTCAATGGAGCACAAATACAGATATCATCGTCTCTTCTTCAATACCGCATTTCAATTGCTTTGTTTTTGCAGCGGAAAGAAAAGTTGGCGATATTTACGAATATCACCAAAGTAATTTGGAGAAGTGCACTGCACAATAGAAAAATATATTGGCTGCGATTTTCGCTAGGAGACTGCCAGGGGTTCTAAAATTTTACTCCAAGGACTATTGCATTCTCTAGAATTAAAGCAGATATAAAATGTATAGAATCCCAGCAATGATTTTACATATCTTTCTTCAAGGACACCATTCCAGATGGCTGCACGTTTGAGTGCAACAGTGGACCGGCCAAAAACCTCTCGGACGGCACCAATTGTATCGTAAGTGTTCGTATGTTTCAGCACGCTTTGTTTCAGTAAGGCGCCATTGTTATATAGTAGTTCGCACGCACGTTTATTTCATGTTTTAGAGAGGCTACGGGCCTAGAATTTTCAACGGAATATACCTATTAATATATATGTAAGGATATTGGGGACACTGAACTGAGACCGCAAGGCAATGGCAGGGCATCGTTCAAGGCGGCAGAATTTGGCGTCAAGACAGCTTGCCGCCCAACAGGCAGGCTTCGTGCATCGGGTACAACTGTCCTCGTCCTCTTCGGTGGATGCCAACAATGGGCCTTTTTTCACGCACATATGTACGCACGCACACACATATAAAAATGTGAGAGTATTATAAGCCCCCTTAGACGTTGAAATGCAGAATTCATGCTGAGAAAAATAACCCGCACGATCAGGCATCTCTTACTGCAACTCTGCGACAGACGTTCGTTTCCCTTTGAGCATTAATGCAATAATTATACAGTTCTCGCTTGAGAATTTTTTCATCTCCATTACATAATAGGCTTGTGAAAACCACAGTGGGCTTGAAGGCACCGCTGACAGGCAACGTTTACAAAGCAAAACATTTCCGACTTCAAGAAGCACACAAAAATTTGTTAGGCCCAGAACACACGATTTATGAACAGAATACTTGGCACATATATTCAGTACTCACACTGAAATGTGGAAACAGGTAGCCTTCATAATACAAGGCAACCAAGGTGTGACCATGCATTTCAAAGCCCCTTGCAACTGCTGATTTTTTATTGTGCGGAGTCCAATATACGAAGTTGGAATCATAAAAAAACATGAAAATACAAATGACATTATATAAGCAAGGTACAGGACACTCACACAATGAAAGAACGCTTTTTCAAGGAGGGTATGACACACCAATAGCCGTATAATTAGGGTGTCGTAACCACGGATCATCATACATAAACTGTGATTGCTTAAATTATCTTTGAAGTTAATCAAGGAGAATAAAGGACTTAGGGGTAGAGTAATTAAGATTGATGCGAATAAAAATTCTTTTTAGTTAATGCTTCGTTTTCGCGCGCCGGCCATTTGCTGGTAGTTTATTGAGACAGGTACGTAAAATTTAACCGCGAGTTCGTTGGCCGTACAGCGCGGAGCAGCGAGGCCACTGAGGACAATTTTTGGCTGGGCACAACTTGGAGGATTATATTCTTCTTTACACTTGTTTGACCAGAAATTCCCCAGGACAGCTTCTTCTGTGTGATGAACAATAACGTTTACGGTCTAAAAAACTTCATAAGTTAGAAAAAGATGAACGGAAAGGCAGGGAGGTTAACTAGACTACGCCCAGTTTGCTACCCTACAAGTGGGGAGGGGAACAGAGGGAGAGATAGAAAGGGGATAGACGATAGAGATATCACTTTTGAATGTGCCCGTAGGTCATTACTAACAGGGTACACAGGGCACCCACTGAAAGTTTCTAATCTTGAACATAATCCTGTGTCATTGAATAACTTGAAAAGCGCCTTCATAGCTGTCCTCTGCGCCGAACATTTAGTCCAAGGACCCAGAATCTTAGCCTCTGTAAGCGGACGAGGGCTTAGGCGGCGGAGAGTTCTAGCTAGAAGAACACGCTCACACTCAAACCGAGGGCAGTCGCAAGGTAGGTGTTGTATTGTTTGGTTGCGCCAGCAGTTCTCATACATTGCCCGGTCCAGTGCGTTCCTTCCCTATAGACAAATCTATGCCGGCCATAACTTATTCGTAAACTGTTTATTTACTGTACCATTGCTCCAAATTTGCGCAATTTTCTCTATGTATTAAAATTGGTTGGTTTAATTTTTTTGCTACCATGTCTTTAATTTTTTAATGTATACGTGCACTCCTGCGATAGCCCCTGTAGGAGCTGCAGTATGTACAAGTAAATAAATAAAATAAATAAATACGCGGGAGAGTGCCGTTGCGATTAAGTGAGAGTAAATGCCACTCCCAGCCATAGGCGATACAACAGCTTAGCATCGCAGGGCGAGGGGCCGGACAAAGGATTGAGTGGAAGTAAGGGGTAGAGGTGCTCCAGAGGGCATAAGTAGCTGCCAGGTTTGCATGGGAAGACCGTAATGCTAAAATCTCTCTTCGGCCAAGCATTCGCCGATGTCTTGCTGCGTCGGCTCTTGTCAGGGATATCTGGACAAAATTGGTACTGCCGTGGGCCGATTGACTTTAAGCGTCCGCTGCGTCGTTCCCATCAATGTCACAGTGTCCTGGTAGCCATCGAAAAAAGGTTTGATAAAAAATAACGAGGAAGAGGGAAGGCAGGGATGTTAATCAGATTGTTCTTTTGGTTCGCTACCTTGCACTCGGGAAGAGGGATGAGGGCATTGTAAATGGAAAGGAAAAAGGGGCGAGGAGCACCGTCACAATTTTTCACTGAAGCGAGTCGCTCTCGGGATTGGCACTGTAGGCCGAGGGCAGTCCAGTGCTCTGGCTACGGTCCGAGGATCTTATCGTCTGTTAATCTGCGAGGATCGAGAAGGTCAGAGCACAAACCAGCGTATGTTTTTTATCGCGAAGAGGCTTCCGGATATCCAATTTATTTATTTGGAGAGCAGAAAGTTGGGCTAGTTGGTTGATATGCCTACTGAAGAAGTTGGCGTGGAACAACGAGGACAAGCTTTGTTTGTCTCGCTTGTCCTCGTTGTTCCGCGCCAACTTATTTATTTGGAAAGCCGCTGCGGTGGCTGAGTGGTTATGCCGCTCGGCTGCTGGCTCGAAAGACGTGGGCTCGATCCCGGCCACGCGGTAGAATTTCGATGGAGGCAAAATTCTATGAGCACGTGTGCTGTGTGATGTCAGTGCACGTTAAAGAAACCCAGGTTTTCGAAATTCCCGGAGCCCTTCAATACGGCGTCTCTCATAGCCTGAGTCGCTTTGGGACGTTAAACCCCCATAAACCAAGCCAACTGTTCATTTGGTGGTTCTTGGCTGCTGAACTGAAATGTATACTTTCAGGCTGCAGCTCAGCTGAAACACAAAAACTGGATGTAGCGCTTCCAGTCATCGCAGTGCGCTTTGTGCTGCTGTCGTACGCAGGCTGGAAAGCAGGCCACTCGTTGCATTTATGAAAAGTTTGAAGATTTTAGCTATTTGCAGGTCATGGCCACCGTCCACAAAGTGGCTTTTATCTGGAGCCATCGTTAGTGTTGGACATTACTAGTTCGGAAATGTCCCTGACCCAGTGGGCGTATAAGGCTTCGGTGAAGGTGGCCGAGTAATTTCGGATGCAGTAGGCCAACGTCACCAGACGCCGAGCTCTTTTGGTTTAATGCGGTTGTTGGAGGAGTCAGACACGCTGTAGTGGCGCTTGGGGCCCTCCCTTCAAAGGCAGTTGTTTCTTTGAAGACCTTCGGCCACGCGACGTGTCACACCTTTCCGGCAATGTCTTTGTGCGTAGAATGGTCTCGCGCCATTGGCTTGAGTACTGCCCATTCAGTATTGAGAAGGGGGCAGTCTTTTGAGAAGAGTAGTTCGAGGCAGTCGCTCGGCAAATATCACCACTGTGTGGCTTTTAGCCCCTCGGGCACACAGTGGATTTGTTGCAGGCAATGCTCACTAAACCGATCCTCATGCACTTGCTGCTCTGCAGCGGCTTAAAGACAAAAAGTCGGACTAGGTATCAAAAATGCCTAACCTTCACGTATGATGGCACACATTAACCCTTGAAAAAAGCTTCATGCATTTAGAGCTTCCGAGGTGCTGGACATGGATTATTGGAATTCTGCTGGTCATTGGCTTGATTAACAAATCGCCTTCACAGATGGCAATGTCGAAGCTGTAAATTACGCCAGCCGTAGTGTCGCTGTCTTGGAGAATAACTGGACGTACACTGAACTGTTGAGTTTTGTGACGGCAGACACATTATCTAGTGTGATTCGTTCCTTGACATCTATGGCAATGACGTTTATATAGGAGTTTATTCTCAACTTTTTGATACCTCCCAATTCGAGGCTTTCCTAATACATAGAGGTGGCTTGCCTGTACAGTAGGTTCAAGTTGTTTGATGGCTCCAGAGCAACAAACAAGGCGGTTTGCGCAAGGGCACTTCGCGCTCTGGTGTTTCTTAACAATCTTGATGAGGACGATTCAGCTTCTCTGTGCAGTCTGTGCTTGGCCTTCTTGCTAATGCCCATGCAAATTCGTCATCGTTCGATGAGTGATCACTTGGCGTCGAGTACTTCTCAGTGTCCTGGCTGCTTGTGTCCCTCAGGTGGTAGAGACGCTTTCTCTAGGCGGCCGTTGCCGACCCGCCGAATTCCAAAGGAGGCCTAGCAGCAACCAATTCCATGGCCTGCCCCGCAGGGTGGCGCCTGCAGCTTGCAGGCATTGGTGAGTGACGACACCACGGGTTCCCGAGCATCCGCAGAGACATCCTCGCAGGGGGATGATGGTGAACAGTGCATCACCACGGACCCGAGCACCCGCGCCTAGCCGTACGTGGCATCGCCGTGTCAGGGGAAAAGGGGATCCTGGTGGTTGAGCCGATGCCGAGCGTTTGGACCTTTAAGGACCCTCGGCGGAGGCAACACATCACTTTGGCCAAAGCTTCCTGTACACGGCACCTCCGGCCTTACCTGACCGGGAGAAATCGGCAGTCGCCTTTTCCTATCCTCCCCTCCATCTTTCACTTTCTTATCTCTTTCTCAAAACTCTCCTATCTCCTACTCACTTCTTGGTTTTTCCTTCTTTCCTGGCGGCGAGGGTTAACCTTGTGTGACCAACTACCCTGAGTTGAGTCACATTGGGTTATAGTTGAGGTGTACAGCTGGCGTGGGCAGGACTTACTATCAAGTTCCTGTACCGTCCCCTTGTTGGACTCCGTGGTGGGAGGCTGGCACAATTACCGAAAAACAAAATTTTTTTACGGCTCCCCTACTTTCAAAACCTGATCGCTTTCTCAAAAGAGGGCGGAACGAGGCAGACAACTTCTTTCAAAAAAGAAAAGTAACTTTCCCTAAATATCACGTGATCCACAGGGAACAACAAGATAAAAAGACAAGAATAATATTCCCCTTACTTGTGTCAAAGTGCTTGACTGAAACCTTAGGCATTGGCTATAAGCTGTCAAAAATGGCCAGCGGCGGCTTATTGCTCAAACTTTTAGACAAATTCCAACACTCTAAGCTTGCCAACCTTACGTCCGTAGGAAAACTCCTGGTCTCCGTGACTTATCATCGCTCACTTAACACTGTCCGAGGCGTAATATCGGAAAATGATTTTGTTAACATAACTGCAAAAGAAATGCACGAAGGCCTCATCGACCAAGACGTCAAAGATGTCCACCGAATCAAAATCCGGAAGGACAATAAAGAAATGGACACAAAACACATAATCCTGACATTCAACACCAGGTCCCTGCCCAACAAAATCGACGTGGGATATCTGAATATCAATGTAAGACCATACATACCAAACCATCGCTGATGTTTCAACTGCCAAAGGTTCGGCCACGGCTCACAGTGCTGCCGCGGTCGCAAAACTTGCGCAAAATGTGTTTCGAGTGATCACCAGTCAGATGTATTTGACGCAGCCCTGTGCTGTGCATACTGTGAAGGAGAACTTGCTGCATACTCCAGGGCGTGTCCGTCCTGGAAGAAAGAAAATGAGATAATCACCATAAAGACAAAGAAAAACATTTCATTTAAAGAAGCGAGAAGGCGTTTTGCGCTTACAAACACATTCTCCTTCACTGCAAAACAAAACATCGCTGACGTGGTGAGCAGGGGCGTAGCACCAGACAGCACTCCGGCACCTACCAAGGTCGCTTCCATCAAGCCTATGGCAGGACCATACACGACCCAGGCAGGGCCAACGAAAGCTGCCCTGTCATTTCCAAAGCAGGGAGCGCCGGTCCATGGGTCGGCATCCCGCAGGACCTCCCCCCGTCGGGAGAGGCCTGAACCTAGCACAACAGGAGCTCCGCGGTCCTCCAGCACTTCTGTTGAGGTTATGGTTACAACACTCACTCCGCCTCCATTACAGAGGCGGAACAGCTCTCTTGAGCAGAAAAAAGACAGGCCCCTCCTAACGGGCCCACCACATAAGTAAACCCCGCTTCATTCCCTCTCAAAAACAAACATGGCTTTTTTAGTTCAGTGGAACTGTAGAGGCTTGTTGAGGAATTACAGTAACAAATATTTTAGGGTCAATGTTGCCCATAGCCTTGTGTCTTCAGGAAACCAATCTAGGTCCAGAACATATGAATATCCTGAAACATTACAAAACATTAGGACGCGATCGCGAGCAGGCAAATAGACTCTCAGGAGGCGTCGCGATTGTCGTTCAAAGCGGCGTCCCTTCTCGAGAAATCAAAATCAAAACAAAACTTCAAGCCGTTGCGGTCAGCATCGTCAGCTGTAAAACAATTAATATGTGTTCTGTATATATTCCTCCCCATTTTGCATTAACAGTTCATGATCTACAAGAACTTATTCATGAGCTTCCACAACCATATTTAGTAGTTGGGGATTTTAACGCTCACTCCCCTTTTTTTGCGGAAGCGAGCGCTGTGACTCTAGGGGTCAGATAATTGAAAATTTTATCCCTACAAATAATGTGTGTATTTTAATTGCGGAAAAGGACACTTACTGCTCCCCTACCCCGGGGAAAGTGACCTGTTTAGATTGGTCGTTTACTTCACCTTCTGTTTTAACGATTTTGAATGGGATGTCATTGACGATCCATATGATAGCGATCACCTCCCTATACTAATAAGTTTAATATCTCCACCGAAAATAATCCCCACAAAACCGCGACGCTGGAAGCTGCATCTTGCAGACTGGGAACTTTATAGAGCAAAAGCCACTTTAAAAAAATATAGATTTAGAAAACCTGACCATCCATCAGATAAACGAAAAGTTCAACAATTGTATCGTAACGGTTGCAGAAGTAGCTATTCCCAGTCTTCTGGAATAGTGCGACAAAACCACAAAGTGTGGAGGACAAACGACTGCAAGGAAGCAAAAAAAACAGCAAAATAGAGCTTGGGTTGAATTTCGCAGGTATCCGACACATGAAAAACTCGTACATTTTAAAAAGGTAAGAGCCAAAACTCGGTACATCCGTCGCATTGCCGAGAAAGCTTCATGGCAGAGTTATGTTTCAACTATAAACAGTCAAATCACATCTTAAAAAATGTGGGAACAGGTCCGAAAATTAAACAACAACTTCTCACCATTCGAAATTCCTCTTCTGACAACACCTGACACAGAAACAAGCATAAGGGAACAGGCAGACATTTTGGATGAACACATCGCTGCAGTTTACAGTTCATCGCAATATGCGCAGTCATTTGTAAAACACAAAAATGTAACCGAAAAACGAAGACTTCCAATAAGTGGAGGTGAAACAGAAGAATACAACAATTTGATTACTCTCCAAGGAATTAGCACAGTACTGTCTGCCGGAAAGAAAACTGCTCCAGGAACCTACCTAATGCACTATGAAATGCTCGCCCATCTCTCTGAGCCTGCCGTAGAAGCACTTTTAAGATTCTTTAACAAAGTATGGGTTTTGGGGAAAATACCTGAAGCCTGGAAAAAAAGCTATTATTGTACCGTTTCTTAAAAAAAATAAGCCTCCAACATCTCCTAGCAGTTATAGACCAGAGCCCTTACCAGTTGCCTCGCCAAATCCTTTGAAAGTGTCCTGAATATAAGATTAACTTTTGTCCTTCAATCCTGCGAACTTCTAGATATCCATCAATGCGGTTTTAAAAAGGGATGCTCCACAACAGATCACCTAGTCCGTCTAGAAAATACTGTCAGAGAAGCCTTTATGCACAAACAACACTGCCTTGCAGTGTTCTTCGATTTAGAAAAAGCTTATGATACCACATGGAGGTTCGGGATTCTCCAGGACTTAGCTGAGCTCGGCATCCGTGGCAGAATGCTGAACTCCCTTAAAGACTTTTTGTCAAACCGTTCATTTAATGTGCGCCTGGGCTCCACGCTTTCGAGAAATTTTATTCAAGAAAATGAAGTACCTCAAGGCTGTATTTTAGGCACTACCCTCTTTATTGTAAAAATGAACTCACTTAGTAAAATAATCCCGAGGTCCGTTATGTACTCAGCCTATGTACACGACCTTCAAATAGCTTGCACATCCTCCAATGTATCAACAGGTGAAAGACAAATGCAATTGACAATAAACTAACAGCGTATACGGATAAAAATAGTTTCCGGTTTTCCCCACAGAAATCAGTGGAAATTCTGTTCTCCTTAAAACGGGGATTACAGGAAGATCCGACCCTACATCTGAACGAAACTGAGTTGCCCGCAAAAAATGAGCACAAATTTTTAGGTATAACATTTGAGAAAAAATGCACTTTCGTGGCACATATTAATGCATTAGAAAAGAAAACTTCCCGATCTCTGAATGTACTCAAAGTCATTTCACATAAACACTGGGGTGCTGACAGGGCAAGCCTTCTAAAAATTTACCGCTCTGTGGTACGATCCTGCTTAGACTATGGCAGTATAGTATATGGTTTAGAAAGGCCATCGTATTTGAAACGACTCGACCCAGTGCAAAATTTAGGTTTGCGCCTGCATTTCGACTGGTGTTTACAGGACGTCACCTATAAGCAGCCTTTATGTTGAAACCAATGAGCCGTCAATTACACACAGAAGAGCTATGCTCCCATGCTCGTAAATTCTAAAAATCCGTTTAGTGCACAAACATACATGCCGTACATCAATTCCTAACATAATTGAATGCAAGAGCGCAGGAATCTTGCTAATAGGGTCACCTTGGCCACTCTATTAGCCAACAAATGCAAAACTAATTCAATATATTTTTAAGCATACGTTTGGTTACGTTCTGAAGCTTCATATTTGAAAAACATGAAATTGCTGACGGACGATTTTGTAAAACAGTTTTAAAAATATGAGAAAACAGGTGTCTTGGTCGAAATCGAGCGCAGTTTCAATTATGAACGAATGACAACCACGCACTCCAAAGTAGGTACGGATATTGTCAACGAAACACATAAGTATATCGCAAAGTTTCGCGTTTCCAGTTTATAAATTTAAAATGGTATATCCCCAATACCTTGAACATTTTTCAAGATTCGTTGTGTTTACCGTTTTTTGCCCGACACCCATCTTGGGGGACAAAATCATGCCCGCAGCTTTATGCTGTGCGTGCGGTGTCGACAGAAAGATATCTGGACAGCTGAGAGAAAAAAAGTAGCGTTGTGTATTCTTGTCGGAAAGGGATATTTTCTCATAAGAAAAATTTACCTCAGATGTGATCTTCCGGTTACCAGCAGTTGTATATTTTTTGACCATATGCGAGCGTATATCACCATATGCTGCACAAAAAAAAAGGTGCACGGGTTTAACGCACTTCAAACAAGTACATGTGCAAAAGCCACGAGGAAATAAAGGCTGCCTTAAGGACTTTAGTGGGTTAATGCCCATATATGCAAAATTTGTCATTCTCAACTTAACAATCCTAGATCGCGGCTAGTCTTCGTACCTCTACCAGCGCAGTGGCGCAGCGGTTAAGGGACGGGCCACTGCACTGGAAGGGGGCTGTTTCTATTACAACCACCGGCAGCGATTCTGTGACCAATGTTGCTGTTCACGAGCAACCTCCCGAGAACAATCGTTAAATTAAACGCCAGCTGCCACGGTACGCCGTTTGCTCACGATCCGAGTGGCAGGTTGTGCTGACGCCACAAGGTTGCGTGACCTAGTTGGCGCGCCTTACTGCTAGGTTACTTCTGTGAAGATTTTTCGTTGATTTCTCGCACATGGCAATGGTGACGAGGACGCTTAATTTTTGCATTACGGGATACTTAAGACTATCGGGTAAAAACAATACTAATAGCTTCAACTGATAACTACAGATACAAATCGCCTTATGTGATTCTAGGGGGTTTAAAAAGAGGAAGCCTGGCGCGGTTGCATCGTGCATGGAGCTCCGGGTAAAATTTTCCGCGTAATGAAAGTCGACACAGCTGAGAACTTGGCCTACAATTTGTAGGTGAGTGTCAAAAAGAGAAAAACAAATATCAGCAGACAATTGTTAGGAATTAGCTAAGCGCATAAAGCAAAAATAAGTGAAAATAAGTTGTGAAAAGGGGTGACAGTGAAGTTTCAGGGAGACAAAATACCGCCAGCCTAGCTACAGCACCGATCTCGCGAATCCCGCGGCGCTTCGTTTCTCTCATCTTCTAATATTTCTGCAATCGTCAGTAGCGTCCGTTATGGTTCGCTCTAAGTGCGCCGGGAACAAGGAACAAAGAGGGGAGCCTTTTTTATCTATGGCGTGCGCTTGCTAACGGGGTCGTATTCTGTCATTATGCAGTTGACATGGACAGTTTCATGGTCATTACGAAGCAAGTCAGAAGAGGGTGTGAGCGGCTCCATGACGTATATTACAGAGGAAGGTTGATTAACAATACGATAAGGGTGATGAAGTTCGTTGCGACAATTAAAAAAAAAACAATCGCTGTTTATTAGGCGGGACAGAGAGGCGAACTAGTGATCGAGTTTAGAAACGCTGCTCAGTTTGATCTGTATCGGACAAGCACTTTTGCCGGCGTTCACATTCAGCGGGAACAGAACGGACTATCTGCTGACGTTCTGCGGCATGCTTTGCCAATTCAGACAAGAGCGTGCATTCGGAGCCATGAGGAGTGCAAGATAAGGTCATGTCAATCGCGGCTAGTGTGTCCATATTATTAAAGCAGGAAGAAAAGGAGAAAATGCAGTGACTAAATGCTTGGCGGTGTCATGTGCGTGGGTCACGAAAGAAAATACAGTGTTCTGGGTTGTCTTACCTGATGTGACGAGTTTTGGCGAGCAAATCGCCCAGAGCGCAATTAAAGGATTTGGTCCGCCTGTTATTGCGAGGTTGGTAAGCAGTCTTCATACGCCTCATCACGTAGTGGTGAAACACTGAAGTGATGCGTCACTGCCCTGCAATGGCACGTGCTCCTAGCGATGCGCAATGTGAGGCCAACGTTGCTCTTCCCGAGTGACCAATCATTAATTTAACTTTCACCTGCCACGGTAGAATGTTTGCTCCAGAATGTCGAACCGGAACCGCGATCTAACCTGAACCGAAAACCCGAACCGAATCCCTATATGTGCACCTGAACCGGAACCGAACCGAACCACCTTTTTTTTTTCATCTAGGAACTGAACCCGGAACGGAAAGATTTAAGGTGACTGTTCCGAACGAGTTCAGGACTCGGTTCAGCCACAGTTTTTTTTTAAATGGCCATATTTTCTTCTTCAGACAAAAAAGCATGTGCCAGCGCGTCGATTTACCAATCGAATGCTGTGTGCGCTAGGCAGTGCGAAAATGGCATCCAGTTTGTGCGACAACCAACCTGACGGAAGTCTGGTGTCATAGAAGAAAGCTAATTGGCACCTCTGCAATATGCTGTTGGTAATTCTAGAGCATTGTACTCTTCTAAAGCGCCGAGTGAGAATGACTTCTCTTTCTTTGCGTCGTGTGCCATAAATTTGTGAAACATAGGCACAACGGCCCAACCGCGTTGTGCAAAAGTCACTTTCGGAGGCATTCCTTTCCTCAGACAGTAGATGCTGAATAAGACAACTCACAATGGTGCAGTGGCTCTAGTGCTACGATGCTGATGCCAAGGTCGTGGGTTTAATACCGGTGTCGAGGCCACATGTCGATGGCGGAGAAATGCAAAAATGCGCGTGTGTTGTTCGATGAGAGCGCATTTTGAGGGATCCCATCTGCTCTGCTTTACTCGAGACTCCTCCACTACAGCGTTCCTGAAGGACTACGCGTCGCTTTGACAGGTTAAACCCCAGATAATATTACTATGACTACAAAATAAAAGAAGCCTAAATTGGTGTTTTATTCTTAAAAGGCGAGCATAATTTGTCGCCCGCGATGGAAATCAGCAAGCAAAGGTGGGCTATAGCAACTGTAGAGATAGTTAGAAAAAAGTGAATAAGTAGCGGTTACAAAACAGGCATTGCGCAAATACATGCGCTTGCTAGTATGCGATAATGATTACGCCCTGAAATATGCTACTCCTATGAAATGTAACTGTGATGAAATGATTTTGGGTTATGCTGATGTGCTGAAATTGTTCTGCTCATAAAAAAATAAATCCCTCCCTTTAACGAGCAGCTTCGTCACTCTGTCGGACTTTTGGATCTCGATTTCTCGACGGAAGGCTTATATCTGCTTCTCGCTGCCTCACATGACGGAAGACAACAGTCACCGAATTCAAGGATCATAGAGAACGTATTTAAAAAAAATAATTTCTGGTGTTCATTGGGAGTTCAATAGGTTTGTATTTTTAAAGGTAATTGATTAGAAAAAAAAAACAAGCACATGCCGCAGGTGGGATCTAAACACCCGACTTCCAAATTTTGCGTCCGGTGCTTTATCAATTGAGCTACGCTGGCGGCTCTCACCGGATGTGTCCGGTGTCCCATCAATGAGATTCGTCCCCGCACCGTAATATTAGAAAAAGCTGTATCAGTCGGATTTACCGGATAATACTAATCAATGTTGTCAACATCAGAAGTAAGGACTGAACTGGCTAGAAACATCAGGAGACAGATATTCCCAGAGAAAACGCGTTGTCATCGAGAATTCCACGACAACGGAAGGTCATGTGAACGGGTCTGAACGGGAATGATGTCTCCACACAAGAAAATGCCGACGGAAAGTGACATCAGTAAACAGTAACTGCTGCGACAAGCGTGATACTTCGCTTGGATTATATACTCCCTCCCCCCCCCCCCCCCCAAACAGGAGACACATTATCTTGGCAATACCATTTGTTGGGCGAGTTGGTGCTCACGATTATCCATAACAGCGCGACAGAGTGGACAGCGAAGAGAGGACACAACATAGAGCGTTGACTCACAACTAAAAGGTTTATTGGCCGCCAGCCAGTATAAATACTGCCCTGGTGGCCGGAAAGGAAACAAGCACGTTTGACTTGCGTGACATTCAAAAACGCCAGAACATCAGGCACGTGTCAACAGGTAAGAGTCATACGTGGGAGATATCACCGCTACAGCAGGCACAAAATTTGCATTCACAAGTTAGCATTCACAATCAAGGTAGCGGTTTTCCTTATCTGACAGTGCTACAGAGGGGGTACTGATACATTGGTCTGAGGTCCTAGCTATCAGGTGGGCTTCTATTATTTCTCTAGCTAGCGAGTCGCGGTTATTTGCTATCACAGAGCATTGATTGTAGAGTGGAATACAGGCTTTTGAGTCGTAATCGTCTTCCCCGTCTTCGTCATCTTTGCAGTGTCTGAAATGTTTTGCTACGTGGCCTGTGGCGGCGACACGAGAGAGGTTGTTTTTGTGCTCCATCAATCTTTCGTTAACACATCGGCCAGTTTGGCCGATGTAACACTTGCCAAATGACGAAGGCAGAGAATAAACAACTCCTTCCCGACAAGGCACGAATTGTTTCGAGTGCCTTATCAAGCAGCTGCCTGGTACCATATCTGCAACAAGTCTCACGCAACTTGAAAAGAATTGGGAAACATGCTGGCGTTGAAGTGGTCTTCTCGGCGCCTAAGCGACTGTCTAGTCTGGTCAGAGAAGTAAATGCAGTCGAAAGAATATCAGGTCAGGCAGATGCTTGATATTGCATTCAGGGTGCATATTGCGACGGTAGAGAATATCGCGATGCAGCACGAACAGGCTCAGGTCAGGATCGGAAGTGCCGCTTCGGAGGCGGTCGATCGATTATAGGGCGCAGAGATGGATCACGGCGCTGCTAGTCGTCTATGTGTAGAAAGTTCGAGATGGACAAAATATAATCGTCGGTATCATGGTTGTGGGAATCAGGAGGATCGACAGGATGGCGGAACAGTCAGCGTCTCGGTGCAACTGGGCGGGCTTGTAAACAACAGTAAATGTGTATTCCTGCAAGCGCAAGGCCCAGCGACCCAGTAGGCCTGTGGGGTCATTAAGAGAGGAGAGCCAACACAAGACATGGTGGTCCGTAACTACGCAGAAGGGCCGCCCAAACAAATAAGGGCGGAATTTGATACAGCCCAAACAAGTGCAAAGCACTCCCGCTGAGTGATGGAATAGTTTCGTTCAGAGGGAGATAGCAGGCGGCTGGCGTAAGTAGTGACATGATAGTGGTCGTGCTGGCGCTGCGCAAGGAAGGCCCTAATAACATGGCCCCTGGCGTCGGTGCGAAGTTCCGTAGGCGCAGAAGGATGGAAGTGGGCCAGCACAGGTGGAGCAGTGAGGGCCGCAACAAGTGCGGTGAAAGCGTTAGCTTGGTCAAGGCCCCACGAGAAAGGCACATCTTTCTTCAGGAGGGAAGTAAGGGGACGGGCCGTGTCGGCGAAGTTCGGGATAAACCGGCGGAAGTACGAGCAGAGCCCGAGGAAACTGCGCACATCGCTCTAGGAACGGGGGGTGTTGAACTCGCGGACGGCACGAACTTTGTCAGGGTCGGGCTTGACACCAGAAGCATCGACCACGTGGCCGAAGACCTTAATTTGGCGCTGGCCGAAGGTGAACTTCTTGGAGTTGAGTTGGAGGCCGGCGCGGCGGAAGACGGGAAGGACAGTAGAAAAACGGTGTAGGTGGCTTTCGAAAGCGGGGGAGAAAACGACGTCATCCAGGTAGCACAAGCACGTCGTCCATTTGAATCCACACAGGAGCGAGTCCATGATACGCTCAAAGGTGGCAGGAGCGTTGCAGAGGCCAAAAGGCATGACCTTGAATTGGTACAGGCCATCCGGGGTGACAAAGGCTGTCTTCTCACGATCGTGTTCGTCAACAGCAATTTGCCAGTAGCCGGAACTGAGATCAATCGAAGAAAATTAGTTGGCGCCGTGTAGGCAGTCGAGGGCGTCATCAGTTCTCGGAAGAGAATAGACATCTTTCTTTGTTATTTGACTAAGATGGGAATTGTTGACACAGAAGCGCCAACTGTCGTCCTTCTTTTAACCAACACAACAGGGGATGCCCACGGACTGCTAGAATGCTCGATAATGTTGTTCGCCAGCATCTTGTCCACCTCCGTCTGAATGACATGGCGCTCAGGAAGGGAGACACGATAGGGCCTTCTGTGTATGGGGCTGGCTTCGCCCGTATTTTTGTGATGGGTCACGACGGTAGTTCGCCGGGAGGACGATTCCCAATATCGAAGACGTCACTGTAGAAAACTAATAGGGTAGTGAGCGCGCTGGCGTGGTCAGGTAACACATCCGCCGCGATCATTGCAGAAATAAGGCCCGGACGTGAAGCTACCGAGCGGGAATCAGGCAGACCAGTCTGAGGCTCAGCTGCGAGGGCAGAAACTGTGCATTAGGCCAAAGGAAATAGTTCAGCGAGTGCGATTCCACAGGGTACAACTTGAGTAGAGAGGCTGAAGTTGAGAATCGGAAGGTAGGTGCGGTTACCGATGACGGTCAGGACGGTGTGTGGAAGGATGACTTTTCGTTGAAGGACAACGTCCTTGATTGGGCAAGTTACGTAGGCACCATCAGAAACGAGGGGAATCGGGGAAATTAGAATATAGACCGCAGAATCGCGCGGCAGGCGAGTAAATTCAGCAGCACGTAAGCGGGACGGTTTGGAATCGGTGGTTTTAGAGCAGAGCGGCAGGTCCAAACGAAGAAAGCCAGTGGAGCAATCAATTAGCGCCGCGTGGGTTGTTAAAAGGTCGATGCCGAGGATCACATCGTGGGGGCAGTGGTTGAGTACAGTGAACAGGACGGCTGTAGTACGCCCGGCAATGCAAACACGCGCAGTGCACATTCCAACGATGACAGTAGCACCGCCGTCAGCGACATGAACGGCTGAGGGAACGGCGGGTGTCACAACCTTCTTCAAACGACGGCGAAAGGAAGAGCTCAAGACAGAAATTTGAGCAGCAGTGTCAATCAGAGCCTTAACTGGTGCACCGTCCACACAGATATCGAGAAGGTTGCAGCGAGGTGCGGGGGTCAGGAGAGGATTTTCGGGCCGGGTCATTAATGCAGCGTCACCTTCGGGAGCTGCATTGGTTAGTTTTTCGAATGAGATCCAGGAGAGGGCTGAGTGGACGGGCGTTGAAGTTGCGGCGAAGGGGAGCGACGGATCTGAGGTGAAGGCGAGCGGCTGTACCTGCTTGGGGTCGGAGGGTCGTTGGCGTGTGAGAACTCGGGACGGGGAGGCATCTGGCGCGGTTCGTAGTCAGCACGACGATCGTAATCAGAACGAGGTCCGTAGTTCATACGACGATCATAATTATAGTTAGGGTGAGGTGGTGAAAACCAACGGCTGCGGCAGTGGCGGGAAATGTGGCCGACACGCGAGCAGGTGAAGCAGATAGGCCGGTCGTCTGAGGTTTTCCAGCCCGCATGATTCCGGCAGCGATAACGCGGCGGGATGGCCGTAGTCGGTGAAGCAGCGGCAATCAATGGAGCGCTGGTTGCTGTACAGGACGACGCAGAGGGTAGGCCAGAATTGAGGCCCACGTTCGCGAACTCCTGGCGAACAATGGCCTGGATCAGAGCAATCGTAGCGTCAGGCGGCTGAGGGGTGAAGGCGATGAGAGTCATAGCCACCAGTTCCCTCCATACAATTCTGATTAAGTTGGCAGGATAGGACGGCTGTTGCAGTGTGGGCAGGTCTTCGCAGGAGGATGTCGTCGCCGCCGTGTTCGAAAGGCGGTCGAAACGGGGAGCAATGCGCCGAACACCCTCGCATTGCTCAAACTGCCGGCATGCCTGAAGGACAGAGTCGACCGCTGCGCAGTCCTTGCAGAGGAGCAAGTTAAAAGCGTCGTCGGCGACCCCCTTGAGGATGTGGCCCACGTTGTCGGTCTCTGACATGGCGCTGTCTCTCTTACGGCAAAGAGCGAGGACGTCCTGGATGTAAGAGATGTAAGACTCGGTCGATGACTGAGCTCGAGAAACGAGGTCTTTTTTAGCGGCGAGCTTGCGTCCAATTGGCTTGCCAAATAAGTCGCGGAGCTTCTCCTTGCAGGTGTCCCAAGAGGTAAGTTGTTCCTCATGCGTCTCAAACCAGACGCGCGCCGTGCCCGCCAAGTAGAAGATGACGTGTGCAAGCATGAGGGTCGCGTCCCATCGGTTGTGCTTACTCACACGCTCATACATGGCTACCATGTCTTCAACATCGACGTCATCGGTGCCACAAAAGGTGACCGGGTCGCGAGGCTGTGCCACGACAACGGTCGGCGCTGGGGTTGACGCTGTGGCCGGAGGTGCGTTGGACGGCATAGCGATGGATTCAAAGTGACGACCGCTGCGGAGGCCAGGGCGTGGTGTAGGATCCAGCACCTCCACCAAATATTACGAGGTTAGTTCAGCAGCAGAAACAGCACGCTGTGCACAGAAGACACACCACGAAACGGGTCACACTAGCACTAGTGGCAGCGTCTTCGTCTTCGTCGACTACTAAGCGACACAACAATGTCGTCTTCGCTTGGCGAGTGCGTACTGTAACAATATGGTCACGCTGGACTTTAATGGGTTAAGATCGTCTACCTCAGTTAAAGCCGAGTATCTGTTTTGCAGCGATATCCTGGATTCGCTATTTTCCCTTTTACAGCGAACTCGTTAAGAACTTCCTCTTAACTAGCTACTTCCGTTCCCTCTTCAAGTCAAAGCTGATTCGAGACCTTACCATTCTGTGGTCGCTACAATGCACTCTTCCGAGGACGTCCACATCGTGAACGGTTCCAGGCTGAGCACATACTATGAAGTCGATTTCATTTTTATTCTCAGCATTTGAGACTCTTCCAGGTCCAGTTCCTGTTCACTCGTTTACGGAGCAAGGTATTCATGACGTCCTGCATTATTTACCACTGCATTAATTCCACGAATTATGACCTTACTCTTCAATGTGACCTGAACCTCATTTAACATTGGTGTAAAAAATGGCTAATGACGCTTAACTCGACAGAATGCAAAACTATCTCTTTCAGCCGCAAGCGTACTAATTCTAACTTCTCGTACGCTATAGATAGTACTATAATGTGTCGTGCATCATCATAAAACATGTAGACATTCATCTGACGCATGATCTTTTATGGGCCATGCACGTTCACGTCATTTGCGCCAAATCCTCCAGATAACAAGGGTACCTGCGTCTCACCATGCAAAACTCTCCTTACTGCGCAAGAAAGCTGGCATATCTAACAATCGTGCGGCCGCAACTAGAATTAGCGTCACCAACATGGCTCCTATATCAAAAGTTCCTAATCAGCATGCTAGAACACATTTGAAACAGAACCTCTCGATTTATTACACGTAACTACAGCCCCCGGTGCAGCGAAACAAAGAACAATCTTGAAAGTCGGCCTTGAGCGTTTAGAAACTCGCCATTCCATAACCCCTTCGAGCATATTTCATAAATATCCCTAGAGCCCCTGGCCATCTCTATTACCTCTTGAAGCGCCTTCACGAATTGCACGCCGTCTACAGAATCAGTAGAGCATAAAAAGAATACACGGAAGAACCCAAGCTTTTAGCTCATCTATACTTCCAGGCGCCATCGGTCTTTGGAATGACCTTCCTGAATGTATCGCACGCATCTGCAACCATCAAACAATCCAGGATAAGCTAGGCAAACTTGCCAAATGATTATAACATCTTATTTCGTTTTTGTTCTATCGCAGTGCATTTTTGTTTCTTCGTTGCGGTCGCGTTTACTTCAGGTTGTTTGGGGGGGGGGGCGTATTACAACATTTACAGCGACTGACTCTTCGAATATGCCCTCTTCCTGTTTTGCTCAGTTTAGTATTTGCCAAGTGTCCAGCATTCATGCAAGTACCTTGTATCTATGTATATTTTAGGCTTTATATTTTGCCACGTAAAACAGTTTAATTTTACTTATTCTCTTGTATAACATGTTCTATTAATTAGTACCTTTGGTGCATTTGTTGTTCTTTGTCACTCTTACTCAGTGCCGTTCTGGGCCCTGTAATTTATAATAAATAAATATGTGAATAAATAAATGTAGTCACGGGCTAGACGATCATTCCAGCTGCAGGCGAACAGTTTTCGCTTCTGTTGCCTTGAATTAGTATTTCTCGGTATTTTTAATGCTCATAGCTCTTCCACTTTTGACTAGCAATGATTGTAGTAGTTTTATGGTGAAGGAGAAATTCACATTTTGCAGCTATTACCGTCACGGGGTACAGATTTCATCTAAATTCTATGGTCCGTCTAATCGCGTAAACTGAACAATAAAGACAGAATGCATACATTATTGAGAAGGATGCACAACTACAACACATTCTGGGCTAAACAAATTTGACTTCGAGCTTCTGGGTTTCCTTGGTTTACCGTAGACTAGCAAAGTCTCTGCAATCCAGGGAAATCTGATAACAGAACGCATGATCCTCTGTCACCAGCTTTCACTAGCAAAGCAAGACTGAACAGATTTCCGTCTTGTAGTGCTCCTTGCGAGTTGTAATGCACTGCCCAGCTCAGGAACGCTGATGGTCGTTTGATAAGTGTTGCTAATATTATCCGACATAAGGCAGCTAGAGATGATGCTTTCACTTTAGTTGCCGAAAATTCAGCCTGCATTTTCTTTTACAATTTTTTTGCCCATTGAGTTGACTGCGTGATCTTCTTGTTTCTTTTTTTTTACACTGTCCAGAATGAAGGAAGCCGATGAAGCTTAATAAATATACGCTATCGACTGTAATTTAAGGAGGGCGGACATGTAATCAAAGCAAACCTGTTGCTAAGTATTTAAAATCTGCAAAAATCAGCTAATTTTTATAAATTTTGTGCTCTTTTTAGCTTTATCACGACGACAATCCTTGCGCCTAGATCTCATTTCTACTTCAAACGCTGTAATTGTACCTCCAATGACATTTGAAGATGAATCAATGAATTTCTATTCAGCACACCTTCTTCGCAGCCTTACTTGAGATTGAATTATTGAAAACGTCATCATAAATACTCACATCAACCTAGATGTGTCTTATGCACATATACATACTTGAACCCAGTCAAAACGCACTACAGGATTCTAAGACAGAAAATTTCTGTCCTCTGTAGTCTTGTCGTATTTTGGGCATGTCTTGTGTAGTCTGTCTTGTCTTTTGTAGTCCTGTCTTCTGTAGTCTGTCTTGTCTTTTATAGTCTGTCTTCTGTAGTTTGTCCTCTCTTTTGTAGTCTGTCTTGACTTCTGTAGTCTGTCTTGTCTTCTGTAGCTTGCCTTGTCTTCTGTAGTGTGTCTTGTGTAGTGCTCGTACACTGTGTAACAGTCGTTACTGTGTCACCTGTCAATTAACACAGGATTTGGGTTCTGGAGTAGGCTATGCACAAAAATGCACAGCTTGTTAATGTTCGCCTGTCAATTAACACAAGCTTTGTGCATTCCAGAGTAATTCGTGCACAAAACCACTAGAATTGAAATAAAAATGGTCAATATTTATTTACTGTTTCGTGCTTTTTTTCGAGCTTGCTGATGCATGCTGTCCAGCGTTGTCCTGGCCGCAGGTTCCTGGATACATCGCCCATGAGCCAAGAAAAATGGTTTTTGTCTTGGCTGAAAAAAAAAGAAAATATAGAGATCACCGGAGCTACCTGCGCAAAAAAAAACGTGAAAGCGTTGACGCCTCCTCGACACTGGTCGCCTTTCAAATTTGGCGCCATGGTTGTTTTCTCGTTGACTTGATTGGTTATCAATTAACTCTTATTTTACCCTCATTTCATCCAAGCAACGATTTGGAGTTTTCAAATTTTCTTCCATGGATCGTTCCTGCCCACTCACTGAATATCCACCCAGTCTAATCACGCGTTCATTGCCTTTCGCTTCTCAATAATTACCTAATTGCCTCTAATTTATCATTCTTTTTCCTATCTCCTGGTTAAGTATAGGACACTTATCACTGGTCACGTGATTGCTCATTTCGAGTTTTCAAACTTGGCGCCAAGCTTTGGCTTTGTCCATACTTCCAGTTTTTCAAACTTGGCACTACGCTGTAGCTCCACCTACTTTCAGCGTTTTCAAATTTCGCGGCATTTTTTCTCTGGCCCAGCCACTATTTGGACATTTTTGGCTGTAAACAATTACCCGATTATGAAATTTTCTTTTCGAGCAGCATCTTCACATCATCCTCTGCCAATTACACAACTAATCGTATGACGCTATCTCTTCTGAGTTGCCCACAACTGCTGCGGACACGACCCCCGGCAACATAGCCTAGTAAACTTCTCACTTTATTCAAAATGTTGTAATACTGAACAAGGCTTATGACTGGCCGAGTTGGTACTGACTCACCTTAAAACCAGCCAGAACACACAAGAAGACATGAGCTCAAGAGGCGGGACTAACAAAAATTTAATTGAAGATTTTGATTTATTGATTTGTGAGGGTTTAACGTCCCAAAGCGACTCAGGCTATGAGGGACGCCGTAGTGGAGGGCTCTAGAAATTTCGACCACCTGGGGTTCTTTAGCGTGCACTGACAACGCACAGTACACGGGCCTCTAAAATTTCGCCTCCATTGAAATTTGACTGGCGCGGCCAGGATCGAACCTGCGTCTTTTGGGACAGCAGCTGAGCGCCATAACCACTGAGCCACCGCGGCGGCATCATTGAAGGAAAGCCCAAAAGAAGACCCGCGAAGAGATACAAGCGCACAATAACCCAAAGCAGTGAAAGGGCGAAGTGCAATCAAAGGTCACTGGCATACTAATGAATCATCTCAAAAAGCAAATTCCTTACGGCGAAGGTTTACCGATGGCTTAGCCATACGTGTCCTTAGCCTTACCGATGTAGTAAGCCTCAACTATTTACCGACAGATTTATCCCTTCCATAAACCACTTATGTGTCGTGGAAATTAGGCGTGCAAAGAGACAGGTCATCCTCAGATTTGCATTCACAAGTTTGAGCATGCAGTGCCAGATTAGAATTTGCCTTCCCCCTATAGAGTGAAAGTGCTCAGTCAGGTGCAAATTCAGATATCTGCCTGTCTCCCATATTAGTTGCAGCCATAAGGCAGTGGAACGCAATAAACTCCATTACTTTTGCAAGTGGTGAACCTTTTTTTGTGACACTGTCCATTGTGGACAAGTGCCCAGTTTTATCAAGCCTTTTTAATGGCGGCGCAAAGGCCTCCTGTCTTGCACTTCGCTGTTAAGACAACAGCAGCATTACGTTTTCCCGCGACTTTCTTGAGACTGTGAAATACTGTGGAGGTAAGGTGTATCAGCATCATCGGAGTATGTGCTCCTTACCCTCGAGCGAGTGAAAACATACTATGGCAGGTTGTTAAAATGGGCAAGTGGGAACCCAGCTGCTTGTAAACCTGCTACAAGAATGCGTCCTCAGCAGTGATGGCAAGACTTATGTAAAGCTGATGTCATGCACACGATTGCACACCCATCAAGTGTTTCCATCTTTACAGACCTTAACCAGCGACAAATACAACTCTTCACCATCCTTCCCCAATAACGAGTGGTCCGACTCGTAGCTAAAAAGAGCCTTCCCCGATCTTTAGCTGTAGCCCCGACAAACATATTCGTCCACAAAGCGCAGGTCTGCATCAAGAAACTGCTAACGGTTCTGCTTAGACAATTCTGATGTAGAAGGCAGGCCTTGACCGCATGCCTTAAAGACTCCTAAAACATCTTGTGCCAACTTATCTGAGCCTTCTATGTCCAGAAAAATTAAATAGTCATGAACATAACGAAATGCTACTATGCCAATGTCTTTCAAACAGGGATCTAATGCCTTATCGACTTTAGACAAAAAAATGTTGCTGAGCAAAGGTACGACCTGCGTGTAAATACCGCCCTGCCAACTGACAAATGCGGATTTGCAGTAAAAGGACAACAGCCCCAAGAAGCCAGCAACCGAAATCACGGAATCATCTGTAAAAGCATGTTCATTGTTCGCCCTGATGCAGTTTGCACATACCTCAGAGGTCTATCATGTGACAATGAATAGTGCAGGCCCTCAATGTCAATGCTCACTGCAGAGCACCTGCCCAGGTTGCTGTCCACAAGAAACTAGAACTCCACAGAACTCCACTTTTGTCAGTTGGCAAGGCAGTATTTACATCAGAAATCAGGCATATGCAGAGGGTCCCAGGTTGCACTGTTCCTCCGCGACATTCTTCTGTCCAGAGTCGATACCGCATCAAAGCCCTGTTTGGAAGGCCTCGGCATAGTAGCATTTCGTTATGTTGATAGCTACCTAATTTTTTTGCACAAGGAGGGCTCAGATAAGTTGGCACAGGACGTATTAGAAATCTTTAGGCATGTGGTCAAAGCCTATCTTTTATGTCTGAATTTCACTAAGCATAACCGTTTGTAGCTTCTTGACTTAGACCTGCGCTTTGCGGACGACCACATATGTTGGCGCCACAGCCCAAGATCAGGAAGCCTCTTAGCTACGAGTTGAATCACTCGAGGCTGGTGAAGGACAGGTTGGCAATCACATGCATCACGACCGCTTTATGGAAGTCATGCCATCACAGTGTTTACAATGCATTCTCGGAGCAGGTTTCCAAGCGAATGGCACCTGGGTTCCCACTTGCCCATCTGTCAGAGTGTGTTTTTACTCTCACGAGGGAACGAAACACCATTCACATGATGCTGACGTAGTTGAGCAGCACAAAAAGACGGGCTCTATACCTTACCTGCACGCCATTTCGCACCGTCCCAAGAAAGCTGCACCAAGGTATGATGTTGCTGTTGTCTTGACCGCTAAAAGTGAGGTAGGAGCCCTTTGCTTCTTCGTTCAAACTAGGCTCGATACAACTACGGGTAATCGTCCGCTATGCACAGTGGCAGATAAAAAATGTTCACCACTTGCAAAAGTAAACCAGTTTTTTGCATTCCACTGCCTCGTAGCTGAAACTACTATGGGCAGACAAGCAGACATCTGAATGTGCGCCTGGCTGAGAGCACTTTCACTGTATAGAGAGGAAGGCGAATTTTCACCTGACACTGCACGTTCAATCTCGTGAATGCAATCGGAGGACGACCTTTCTCTTTGCACGCCTGATTTCCGCGGCACATCAGTGGTTTAGGGAAGTGATAAATCTGTCCTGATATAGTTGAGGCTTACTAAATCAGTAAGGCTAAAAACAAGTGCCTGGCTAAACCGTCGGTGAACCTTCACTGTAAGGAATTAGTTTTTTAGATGGTTTACTAGTACGTCAGTGCCTTTCGGTTGTTTTTTGCCCTCTCACTGCGGGTTACGTGCTTGAATCTCTTTGCAGGTCTTCTTTTGCCACTTTCCTTCAATAAAATTTCAGTTGTTAGACCAGCCTCATCTTGTGCTCATCTCTTCTCCTGTTTTGAGTCTTCCGGCTGGTTTTAAGATGTAATACTGAATCCCGGAAGACAACCATTTTAGAGTCAAGTGCACTTATAATGGCCACAGCTATATTGAATGTTCATTTATTACAAAAAATAGTGCTTACTTCATTAATTTATGCATCAAGTATATGACACTGCATCAAAATAAAAAAAGGACTAAGCCTCTAACCCTCATGGCCAAACTGCAGTTACAGCAAACAAAAGGATACCATAAACCTGCCCCAAATGCAAAGCTTGCACTTCAGGCCAATGCAGAAATAAGATCAGATTACTTCCCAAACTGCATGACACTGCCACGCAAAGTAAAGATTGTGACAGGCAATAGAGGAGCAACAAAAAAGCGAACTGTAGGTAGCAGCCAATCTCATGCAGACAAGCTACAAGGTCAGGCCAACATAGACGTGGAAGAAATTTGAAAAAAAAGCCACAACAAGCACATAATTTTTAAGGTTTTCACAGCCCTTTAAATGGCAAATACTTTCCTGAAAAGCATAACAGAAGCGGCAATTTTTTTTCGGCAATCAATTTTTTTCATGTACTTCATTATTCTTGAAGCATGGGCGGGCATAGAGTAGTCAGATTAGTGCATGCGTTCCTAAGCAATGCCATGCCAAAAACTGTACTTACAGAAAAAGCTTGCCTTACTGAGTGAATACCACTGGCCATCCACTAATTTCCCAGCCTGCTTCAGGTCCCTGGCAAAAATCACACCCAACTTGGTGGCTTGCACAACTTGCATGCAACTCTTGGTCTTTAGCTGGAAAAAAATTGAGGGACCAGTGGGATATAAAATTTTACATGCATTGCTTTGTTTCAATGACCGACTAAGAAAAAACAGCGGTTTCTGTGAGCACAACTATTTTCTTCACACTAGCTTTCTAGAGTAAACCACGTTTATCGCTACCTAATTCACAGACTTGCTGCACGGCCCCAGCACTACTGTGTATAGCTCTATGGTTTCAAATGCTTGTTAGCTCTGAGCCCTTGGGCTTGCACTTGTTAATGCAGAAAACCTCGGAAAGGGCAACCAGAGCTTCGAGCTTTAAATCATAGGTATTCAGAAGCTCAGCGGTCTGTGGGAGAACTTTTGGCTGGGTGGCACAGTAGCGAATGCTGCTCCAGCTACTTTCACTCCATTGCAAAAAACTCGCACAGCAGAGACCTGTCCTCCATTTTGCATGGCAGAAACAATCACTGAAATTCAAAGCATGCATACTAAATGCACACCTACCTTCCAACACAGCTTCATAATAATGGGTATAATTATTGGAATGAAATACCAGTCAGTACATGTAGTTTTCAGTTTATCCAAAAATTATAAGCAACCGACAAACAATAAATAATAAAAGGAAAATAAAATAACCAGAATTGTTTAAAAAATCTGTCAAAAGAATTATGTGACATCCACTACACTCCAGCAGTTCTTTGGCTTTGTGCACCTTCAAATCACACTTCTTACAGGCATGTTTGCACAGAAATTGCGTTGAACCTGATCTTTAAGAATCTTTATTGGTGCAACAGTAAGGAGAAACCAGGTTTTACTCAAAAACGAAGGGCCCTACACATTGCATCACAAGCCCAGATGGTGCACTTGAGTCGCCTCTTATGCTTATGCAAGAAACAGGAACAGAGATATCTTGACTAAATCAAAAAAAGAGGAAGTGCAATGCATGTGTAACGCAGAGAAGATACAAGCTATACCACACTAAAACACTGGGAGGATTCCAAGAGTAGGTGAATGCATGAATGGGTGGCAATCAGATGGCTAAATGAGATAAGGAAATTTGAGGAAAAAGGGTGGTAGCATGTGGCACAGGACACAGTTACCTAAAATGAACTAGAGAACCATTGTTCTGCACTAATTTTAACAGCACATTCACACGACAGACAAAATCACTAACTCCGGGAACGGACTGAGCATCATGCAACTCAATGTCAATCACCATTGCAAATGGCACCAGCACCGCAGACTGCACATAAGAAAAGTACATATTTTTGCTCTCAACTTTGAGCAGCAGTCAGCTGCGCTTTTAAGAGCAAAGCTCTAAAGTACGGCAACATTGGCACTTTGTTTTACTGACATGAGGGTGCTTGTGAGCGTGCAAGTCCCATGTTTGTTTTTCACCAAATGTGTTAATTTTCGAGGTATGTTTAACTAAAGAGGGGCATCTAACATGGGCATCAGCTCTTCATTACTTCCCTTCTATATCCCTCCCTTATATCACGGTTCAAGTGTCCACCAAAATGTGAGACAGTTAGTTACATTTCCTTGAATTTTCCTTCAACTAAGTTTAACTTTTTCAAGTATACAGCTTTAAGAAGGTAGAGGTACAAACTGTGAAGTATAACCATATGCTATGGCAATAAACAAGCAATAAATCTGTGCTGACAGCAGCTTGCCCAGTGCATTGCAAGGATGCTATGCCATACAAGGATTGGTGTCATCGTGCAATGTTACATTACTGACTGACTTTGGTCTCTGTATCAGAACTACTGGTAAACCATCATTGTAGAGCACAATGTTTTTAAAGGGATAAATGAACATATAGGTCCTTTTCGAGGACACACGTGCATACCAGGCAACAGGTGTGCAATGTCAAAGCACGTTTATGTTAACAGCAGCTGCGTCAAGAGCTACATCAGCGACTATATTTTGTACAAGTCTACAGTTCTAGTAATTATAAGCTGAGGTACTGCTGTGAAGTGCATGTAGAGTTTCATGCATTTCTAAACCTAGCTGCAAGCCTATATTGAAAATATTTTTCTAAATAGGCAGCTAAGATATGCATCACTGGAAAAGAATAAGTACCATGAATGGATCAAGAGAAATTACACAGCTGAAGGCAGGAAGCACGCATGGCCCAATAGATGCTGGCCGCTGGCAACTGCAAATAAATACATCCAGAGCAACACCTCTCAGTGGCTGTAGCCATGTCATGAATGACAAGAGAGGAAATCGTCTACTGCTTTAGAAACTTAACTTAGACGTAATATAAGTAAATAAAAAACCAATGAGCTAGCCCATGACAAAACAAATGAACAGATTTTATGTAATGCACCCATATAAATTCTTTGAGAAGAGTCGCAATGACTCTTATAACCACACTGAAAGAAGAGCTGGCTGGAATACCGCACACCAATTTGAATATAGGATGTGCAGGTTTTCATTAATTCCTATCACGGTGCCTTGCACCAATGTCTAGGTATTAAATTGAAAGTTGCAACCAGTCTGCCTTGGTTAAATGAGAAGAGAGAATGAAAAAAAGCATCCCTTCACTAGCAAGAAGCTCGATATCTCACAACACAACTTAGCATCATAGAAAAATTGCTAGCGCATTTGACAAATCTGCAAACAATTAAAAGCTGCACAAATCTGTCGACTGGCCATGCAAATAAGGGCAAAAGAAACAAAAAAATACCAAAGAACACTCGTGAGTGCGGCGAAGGGAGGTCTGTGGGTAGGATACCGTGCCTGGGAAGAGTTCCGAGCTCGGAGAATCGCCGGCACCACAGCTGATGGCACGCAACCAAGAATAACGAAGCGAAAATAAGTAACAAGAAAACCATCGACAATGGCGAACGACTTGAATGCGGGCCGCAAAAGCGAGGGATATAGCAAAAAGGTAGAAATCCTAAATAATTGTGCAGTTGCATCTCCGACAGCTCGCAGTGCTCAGAAGGAGAGGAAGCATCAACGTTTACAGCTCAGGAGACGCAAGATTGATCTAACTTTGACATAACACTGCCTCAAATCCTGTTCCACTGGGGAAGCACAAACAAGTTTACAAATGACAAGGCAATGAATATGAACTAGCCTTTTTCATGCGATCACTGTCTCAAAATTTAGAATGACGCATATTAAGACACAAGCACTAATCCGATGAGTACTAACCCTGAGCAAAATAGTGCGGTGTCTGATCGCAGCTGGCCTAGCGCGAGCGCTCCGCCGCGCGGCACTTCTCGCTCATCGTCTTCTACGCAGTGCAAATCCATGCTTTTGCACCGAGTGTCGAAGCGCTAGCAAGCGAAAGCGTAACTCTGTTGTGATATCTGGTGCCATTTTTATTTACCACGGCACGCGAGTAATAATTGCACATAAAGACAATGAGAACAACACTTGTCATGCAGGATATAGGCCCTGCTTTTTTGGCGCCGCATTATAGCTGCGGCAACCGCAGGCGGACTGCCTCCACTCACATCCCCATATAGCCGCATACAAATAGCGCGTGTGAATACAGATCATTAGCAAAGGAACGCAGAGCGGGACTCACCGGCCATGCGATTCATCCAGGCTTAGTAAAACGGCGCAGGAGTCTTCGTTCCCCTAACAGATGAAAAGACGTCGCAGCACTCTTTCTTCATGGCTTACCCGTTGAAACTCGCCAATGTTGACAGGCCGAAATCCTGGTCGTTGGCTTCCAAAACACACTCCTGCTCACCTTCCTATTGAATGAGTTCTTCACACGTGTCCACCGTACAAGTATTCAAGCAATGCCTCAAAGAGGCAAATAATACAAAACACGACGCATCGGTTGCGCTGCAATGGCGCCGACGGCTGCGCTTTCGTGTCGGTGAAAAATTGCAACCGACAAAACAATTTGTTTTTTAAACCATGAATATTTATATTATCTTCACAACAAAGACACTGCATTTATTTTAAATTATTTTTAGATTATTTAAGAATACTAAAGCGCTTTCAGTTACTTTTTCTGGCATGTCGTTTGTAGAAGCTGCGATCCAGTGATCCCCTGAAGTGACCCGGATGCCCTAGCAGACGACGGAGCAGACGACGGTGTTGACAGAATGCAATTTCGTTTGATGCCAGATAAAATCACTAAGTTGCGACAAAAACAGCGAAGAAAAGCGCCGTATCTCAAGCTGGCGAATATCGTGGATAAGTTGAACGCAATTGGCACTGATGGAGAGTAGCTGCGATGCATTAATTTGCGCGACACTGGCACGCTCACCGGAGATCATGAAACCTAACAGCTTAATCGGTGACCAGTACAAGCGGATTGCTTTGATATCAACTGCGTTACGAAACTACGTCGATACTTGCGTCTCACTTTAGCTAATATGCAACAGCGGCTAGCACTCGCCGCATCCTGATCGCGTGTAGTTTAACAAGCAAGAGCGCACTTACCAGTCAAAACGCACTACAGGATTCTAAGACAGAAAATTTCTGTAGTCTGTAGTCTTGTCGTATTTTGGGCATGTCTTGTGTAGTCTGTCTTGCCTTCTGTAGTCTGTCTTGTCTTTTGTAGTCCTGTCTTCTGTAGTCTGTCTTGTCTTTTATAGTCTGTCTTCTGTAGTTTGTCCTCTCTTTTGTAGTCTGTCTTGACTTCTGTAGTCTGTCTTGTCTTCTGTAGTCTGTCTTGTCTTCTGTAGTCTGAGTTGTCTTCTGTAGTTTGCCTGGTCTTCTGTAGTGTGTCTTGTGTAGTGCTCGTACACTGTGTAACAGTCGTTACTGTCACCTGTCAATTAACACAGGATTTGTGTTCTGGAGTAGGCTATGCACAAAAATGCACAGCTTGTTAATGGTCGCCTGTCAATTAACACAAGCTTTGTGCATTCCAGAGTAATTCGTGCACAAAACCACTAGAATTGAAATGAAAATGATCAATATTTATTTACTGTTTCGTGCTTTTTTTTCGAGCTTGCTGATGCATGCTGTCCAGCGTAGTCCTGGCCGCAGGCTCCTAGATACATCGCCCATGAGCCAAGAAAAATGGTTTTTGTCTTGGCTGAAAAAAACAAAAATAGAGATCACCGCTGCTACCTGCGCAAAAAAATGTGAAAGCGTTGATGCTTCCTCGACACTGGTCGCCTTTCAAATTTGGCGCCATGGTTGTTTTCTCATTGACTTGATTGGTTATCAATTAACTCTTATTTTACCCTCATTTCATCCCAGCAACGATTTCGAGTTTTCAAATTTCCCTCCACGGATCGTTCCTGCCCACTCACTGAATACCCGCCCAGTCTAACCATGCGTTCATTGCCTTTCGCTTCTCAATAATTGCCTAATTGCCTCTAATTTATCATTCTTTTTCCTATCTCCTGGTTAAGTATAGGACACTTATCACTGGTCACGTGATTGCTCATTTCAAGTTTTCAAACTTGGCGCAAAGCTTTGGCTTTGTCCATACTTCCAGTTTTTCAAACTTCTCACTACGCTGTAGCTCCACCTACTTTCAGGGTTTTCAAATTTCGCGGCACTTTTTCTCTGGCCCAGCCACTTTTTGGACATTTTTGGCTGTAAATAATTATCTGATTATGAAATTTTCTTTTCGAGCAGCATCCTCACATCATCCTCTGCCAATTACACAACCAATCGTATGACGCTATCTCTTCTGAGTTGCCCACAACTGCTGCGGACACGATCCCCGGCAACATAGCCTAGTAAACTTCTCACTTTATTCAAAATGTTGTAATACTGAACAAGGCCTATGACTGGCCGAGTTGGTACTGACTCACCTTAAAACCAGCCAGAACACACAAGAAGACATGAGCTCAAGAGGCGGGACTAACAAAAATTTAATTGAAGATTTTGATTATTTGATATGTGAGGGTTTAACATCCCAAAGCGACTCGGGCTATGAGGGACGCCGTAGTGGAGGGCTCCAGAAATTTCGACCACCCAGGGTTCATTAGCATGCACTGACAACGCACAGTACACGGGCCTCTAAAATTTCGCCTCCATTGAAATTTGACTGGTGCGGCCAGGATCGAACCTGCGTCTTTTGGGACAGCAGCCGAGCGCCATAACCACCGAGCCACTGTGGCGGCATCATTGAAGGAAAGCCGCAAAAGGAGACCCGCGAAGAGATACAAGCGCACAATAACCCAAAGCAGTGAAAGGGCGAAGTGCAATCAAAGGTCACTGGCATACTAATGAATCATCTAAGAAAGCAAATTCCTTACGGTGAAGGTTTTCCGATGGCTTAGCCACACGTGTCCTTAGCCTTACCGATGTAGTAAGCCTCAACTATCTACCGACAGATTTATCCCTTCCATGAACCACTGATGTGTCGTGGAAATTAGGCGTGCAAAGAGACATGTCATCCTCCGATTTGCATTCACAAGATTGAGCATACAGTGCCAGATTAGAATTTGCCTTCCCCCTATAGAGTGAAAGTGCTCAGTCAAGTGCAAATTCAAATATCTGCCTGTCTGCCCATATTAGTTGCAGCCATAAGGCAGTGGAACGCAATAAACTCCATTACTTTTGCAAGTGGTGAACCTTTTTTGTGACACTGTCCATTGTGGACAAGTACCCAGTTTTATCAAGCCTTTTTAATGGCGGCGCAGAGGCCTCCTGTCTTGCACTTAGCTGTTAAGACAACAGCAGCATTACGCTTTCCCACGACTTTCTTGAGACTGTGAAATACTGTGGAGGTAAGGTGTATCAGCATCATCGGAGTATGTGCTCCTTACCCTCGAGCGAGTGAAAACATACTATGACAGGTTGTTGAGATGGGCAAGTGGGAACCCAGCTGCTTGGAAACCTGCTACAAGAATGCGTCATCAGCAGTGATGGCATGACTTATCTAAAGCTGATGTCATGCACACGATTGCACACCCATCAAGTGTTTCCATCTTTACTGACCTTAACCAGCGACAAATACACCTCTTCACCATCCTTCCCCAACAACGAGTGGTCCGACTCGTAGCTAAAAAGAGCCTTCCCCGATCTTTAGCTGTAGCCCCGACAAACATATTCGTCCACAAAGCGCAAGCCTGCATGAAACTGCTAACGGTTCTGCTTAGACAATTCTGATGTAAAAGACAGGCCTTGACCGCATGCCTTAAAGACTCCTAAAACACCTTGTGCCAACTTATCTGAGCCTTCTATGTCCAGAAAAATTACAGTCATGAACATAACGAAATGCTACTATGCCAAGGTCTTCCAAACAGGGCTCTAATGCCTTATTGACTTTAGACAAAAAAATGTTGCTGAGCAAAGGTACGACCTGCGTGTAAATACCGCCCTGCCAACTGACAAATGCGGATTTGCAGTAAAAGGACAACAGCCCCAAGAAGCCAGCAACCGAAATCACGGAATCATCTGTAAAAGCATGTTCATTGTTCGCCCTGATGCAGTTTGCACATACCTCAGAGGTCTATCATGTGACAATGAATAGTGCAGGCCCTCAATGTCAATGCTCACTGCAGAGCACCTGCCCAGGTTGCTGTCCACAAGAAACTAGAACTCCACAGAACTCCACTTTTGTCAGTTGGCAAGGCGGTATTTACATCAGAAATCAGGCATATGCAGAGGGTCCCAGGTTGCACTGTTCCTCCGCGACATTCTTCTGTCCAGAGTCGATACCGCATCAAAGCCCTGTTTGGAAGGCCTCGGCATAGTAGCATTTCGTTATGTTGATAGCTACCTAATTTTTTTGCACAAGGAGGGCTCAAATAGGTTGGCACAAGACGTTTTAGAAATCTTTAGGCATGTGGTCAAAGCCTATCTTTTATGTCTGAATTTCACTAAGCATAACCGTTTGTAGCTTCTTGACTTAGACCTGCGCTTTGCGGACGACCACATATGTTGGCGCCAAAGCCCAAGATCAGGAAGCCTCTTAGCTACGAGTTGAACCACTCGAGGCTGGTGAAGGACAGGTTGGCAATCACATGCATCACGACTGCTTTATGAAAGTCATGCCATCACAGTGTTTAGAATGCATTCTCGGAGGAGGTTTCCAAGCCAATGGCACCTGGGTTCCCACTTGCCCATCTTGCGCACCTGTCAGAGTGTGTTTTTACTCTCTCGAGGGAACGGAACACCGTTCACATGATGCTGACGTAGTTGAGCAGCACAAAAAGACGGGCTCTATACCTTACTTCCACGCCATTTCGTACCATCCCAAGAAAGTTGCCCCAAAGTATGATGTTGCTGTTGTCTTGACCGCTAAAAGTAAGGTAGGAGCCCTTTGCTTCTTCGTTCAAACTAGGCTTGATACAACTACGGGTAATCGTCCGCTATGCACAGTGGCAGATAAAAAATGTTCACCACTTGGAAAAGTAAACCGGTTTTTTGCATTCCACTGCCTCGTAGCTGAAACTACTATGGGCAGACAAGCAGATATCTGAATGTGCGTGCGCCTGGCTGAGAGCACTTTCACTGTATAGAGAGGAAGGCGAATTTTCACCTGACACTGCACATTCAATCTCGTGAATGCAATCGGAGGACGACCTTTCTCTTTGCACGCCTGATTTCTGCGGCACATCAGTGGTTTAGGGAAGTGATAAATCTGTCCTGATATAGTTGAGGCTTACCACATCAGTAAGGCTAAAAACAAGTGCCTGGCTAAACCGTCGGTGAACCTTCACTGCAAGGAATTAGTTTTTTAGATGGTTTACTAGTACGTCAGTGCCTTTCGGTTATTTTTTGCCCTCTCACTGCTTTGGGGTCATGCGTGCTTGAATCTCTTTGCAGGTCTTCTTTTGCCACTTTCCTTCAATAAAATTTCAGTTGTTAGACCAGCCTCATCTTGTGCTCATCTCTTCTCCTGTTTTGTGTCTTCCAGCTGGTTTTAAGATGTAATACTGAATGCCGAAAGAAAGCCATTTTAGAATCAAGTGCACTTATAATGGCCACAGCTATAATGAATGTTCATTTATTACAAAAAATAGTGCTTACTTCATTAATTTATGCATGAAGTATATGACACTGCACCAAAATAAAAAAAGGACTAAGCCTCTAAATCCCATGGCCAAACTGCAGTTACAGCAAACAAAAGGACACCATAAACCTGCCCCACATGCAAAAGCTTGCACTACAGGCCAATGCAGAAATAAGATCAGATTACTTCCCAAACTGCATGACACTGCCACGCAAAGTAAAGATTGTGACAGGCAATAAAGGAGCAACAAAAAAGCAAACTGTAGGTAGCAGCCAATCTCATGCAGACAAGCTACAAGGTCAGGCCAACATAGACGGGGAAGAAATTTGAAAAAAAAAGCCACAACAAGCACATAATTCTCAAGGTTTTCACAGCCCTTTAAATGGCAAATACTTTGCTGAAAAAACATAACAGAAGCGGAAATTTTTTTTCGGCAATCAATTTTTTTCATGTACTTCATTATTCTTGAAGCATGGGCGGGCATAGAGTAGTCAGATTAGTGCATGCGTTCCTAAGCAATGCCATGCCAAAAACTGTTTTACAGAAAAAACTTGCCTTACTGAGTGAATACCACTGGCCATCCACTAATTTCCCAGCCTGCTCCAGGTCCCTGGCAAAAATCACACGCAACTTGGTGGCTTGCACAACTTCCATGCAACTCTTGGTCTTTAGCTGGAAAAAAATTGAGGGATCAGTGAGATATAAAATTTTACATGCATTGCTTTGTTTCAATGACCGAATAAGAAACAGCGGTTTCTGTGAGCGCAACTATTTTTACACACTAGCTTTCTACAGTAAACCATGTTTATCGCGACCTAATTCACACTGACTTGCTGCACGGCCCCAGCACTATGGTGTATAGCTCTATGGTTTCAAATGCTTGTTAGCTCTGAACCCTTGGGCTTGCACTCGTTAATGCAGAAAACCTCGGAAAGGGCAACCAGAGCTTCGAGCTTTAAGCCATAGGTATTCAGAAGCTCAGTGATCTGTGGGAGAACTTTTGTCTGGGTGACACAGTAGCAAATGCTTCTCCAGCTACTTTCACTCCATTGCAAAAAACTCGCACAGCAGAGACCTGTCCTCCATTTTGCATTGCAGAAACAATCACTGAAATTTAAAGCATGCATACTAAATGCACACCTACCTTCCAACACAGCTTGATAATAATGGGTATAATTATTGGAATGAAATACCAGTCAGTACATGTAGTTTTCAGTTTATCCAAAAATTATAAGCAACCGACAAACAATAAATAATAAAAGAGAAATAAAATAACCAGAATTGTTTAAAAAATCTGTCAGAAGAATTATGTGACATCCACTACACTCCAGCAGTTCTTTGCTTTGTGCACCTTCAAACCACATTTTCTTACAGGCACATTTGCACAGAAATTGGGTTGAACCTGATCTTTAAGAATCTTTTTTGGTGCAACAGTAGGAAGAAACCAGGTTTTACCCAAAAACGAAGCACCCTACACATTGCATCACAAGCCCAGATGGTGCACTTGAGTCGCCTCTTATGCTTATGCAAGAAACAGGAACAGAGATATCTTGACTAAATCAAAAAAAGAGGAAGTACAGTGCATGTGTAATGAAGAGAAGATATAAGCAATACCACACTAAAACACTGGGAGGATTCCAAGAGTAGGTGAATGCATGAATGGGTGGCAATCAGGTGGCTAAATGAGATTAGGAAATTTGAGGAAAAAGGGTGGTAGCATGTGGCACAGGAGACAGTTACCTAAAATGAACTAGAGAACCATTGTTCTGCACTAATTTTAACAGCACATTCACACGACAGACAAAATCACTAACTCCAGGAACAGACCGAGCATCATGCAACTCAATGTCAATCACCATTGCAAATGGCACCAGCACCACAGACTGCACAAGAGGAAAAGTAGACATATTTTTGCTCTCAACTTTGAGCAGCAGTTAGCTGCGCTTTTAGGAGCAAAACTCTAAAGTACGGCAACATTGGCACTTTGTTTTACTGACATGAGGGTGCTTGTGAGCGTGCAAGTCCCATGTTTGTTTTGCACCAAATGTGTTAATTGCGAGGTATGTTTAACTAAAGAGGGGCATCTAACATGGGCATCAGCTCTTCATTACTTCCCTTCTATATCCCTCCCTTATATCACGGTTCAAGTGTCCACCAAAATGTGAGACAGTTACTGTTACATTTCCTTGAATTTTCTTTCAACTAATTATAATTTTTCAAGTATACAGCTTTAAGAAGGTAGAGGTACAAACTGTGCAGTATAACCGTATGCTATGGCAATAAACCAGCAATAAATCTGTGCTCACAGCAGCTTGCCCAGTGCATTGCAAGGATGCTATACCATACAAGGAGTGGTGGCATCGTGCAATGTTACATTACTGACTGACAATTTGGCCTCTGTCAGAAATACTGGTAAACCATCATTGTAGAGCACAATGTTTTTAAAGGGATAAATGAAAATATAGGTCCTTTTCGAGGACGCATATGCATACCAGGCAACAAGTGTGCAATGTCAAAGCACATTTATGTTAACAGCAGCTGCGTCAAGAGCTACATCAGCGACTATATTTTGTACAAGTCTACAGTTCCGGTAATTATAAGCTGAGGTACTGCTGTGAAGTGCATGTAGAGTTTCATGCATTTCTGAACCTAGCTGCAAGCCTATAATGAAAATATTTTTCTAAATAGGCAGGTAAGATATGCATCACTGAAAAAGAATAACTACCATGAACGGATCAGGAGGGATGACACAGCCGAAGGCAGGAAGCACGCATGGCCCAATAGATTCTGGCCGCTGGCAACTGCAAATAAATACATCCAGAGCAACAGCTGTCAGTGGCTGTAGCCATGTCATGAATGACAAGAGAGGAAATCGTCTACTGCTTTAAAAACTAAACTTAGACGTAATATAAGTAAATAAAAAACCAATGAGCTAGCCCATGACAAAACAAATGAACAGATTTTATGTAATGCACCCATATACATTCTTTGAGAAGAGTCACAATGACTGTTATGACCACACTGAAAGATGAGCTGGCTGAAATACCGCACACCAATTTGAATATAGGATGTGCAGGTTTTCATTAATTCCTATCATGGTGCCTTGCCCAATGTCTAGGTATTTAATTGAAAGTTGCAACCAGTCTGCCTTGGTTAAATGAGTAGAGAGAGTGAAAAAAAGCATGCCTTCACTAGCAAGAAGCTTGATATCTCACAGCACAGCTTGGCATCATAGAAAAATTGCTAGCGCATTTAACAAATCTGCATACAATTAAAAGCTGCACAAATTTGTCGACTGGCAATGCAAGTAAAGGCAAGAGAAACAAAAAAATACCAAAGAACACTCGTGAGTGCGGCGAGGGGAGGTCTGTGGGTAGGATCCCGTGTCTGGGAAGAGTTCCGAGCTCGGAGAATCGCCGGCACCACAGCTGATGGCACGCAACCAAGAATAAATAACAAAGCGAAAATAAGTAACAAAAAACCATCGACAATGGCGAACGACTTGAATGCGGGCCACAAAAGCGAGGGATATAGCAAAAAGGTAGAAATCCTAAATAATTGTTCAGTTGCATATCCGACAGCTCGCAGTGCTCAGAAGGAGAGGAAGCATCAACGTTTACAGCTCAGGAGACGCAAGATTGATCTAACTTTGACATAACACTGCCTCAAATCCTGTTCCACTGGGGAAGCACAGACAAGTTTACTAATGACAAGGCGATGAATATGAACTAGCCTTTCGCATGCGATCACTGTCGCAAAATTTAGTATGACGCATATTAAGGCACAAGCACTAATCCGATGAGTACTAACCCCGAGCAAAATAGTGCGGTGTCTGATCGCAGCTGGCCTAGCGCGAGCGCTCCGCCGCGCGGCACTTCTCGCTCATCGTCTTCTACGCAGTGCAAATCCATGCTTTTGCACCGAGTGTCGAAGCGCTAGCAAGCGAATGCGTAACTCTGTTGTGATATCTGGTGCCATTTTTATTTACCACGGCACGCGAGTAATAAATGAACATAAAGACAATGAGAACAACACTTGTCATGCAGGATATAGGCCCTGCTTTTTCGCGCCGCATTATAGCTGCGGCAACCGCAGGCGGACTGCCTCCACTCACATCCCCATATAGCCGCATACAAATAGCGCGTGTGAATACAGATCATTAGCAAAGGAACGCAGAGCGGGACTCACCGGCCATGCGATTCATCCAGGCTTAGTAAAACGGCGCAGGAGTCTTCGTTCCCCTAACAGATGAAAAGACGTCGCAGCACTCTTCATGGCTTACCCGTTGAAACTCGATAATGTTGACAGGCCGAAATCCTGGTCGTTGGCTTCCAAAACACACTCCTGCTCACCTTCCTATTGAATGAGTTCTTCACACGTGTCCGCCGTACAAGTACTCAAGCAATGCCTCAAAGAGGCAAATAATACAAAACACGACGTGTCGGTTACGCTGCAATGGCGCCGACGGCTGCGCTTTCGTGTCCGTGAAAAATTACAACCGACAAAAAAATTTGTTTTTTAAACCATGAATACTTGTACTATCTTCACAACAAAGACACTGCATTTATTTAAATTTTTTTTAGATTATTTAAGAATACCAAAGCGCTTTCAGTTACTTTTTCTGGCATGTCGTTTGTAGAAGCTGCGATCCTGTGATCTCCTGAAGTGACCCGGATGGCCTAGCAGACGACGGAGCAGACGACGGTGTTCACAGAATGCAATTTCGTTTCATGCCAGATAAAATCACTAAGTTGCGGCAAAAACAGCGAAGATAAGCGCCGTATCTCAAGCTGGCGAATATCGTGGATAAGTGGAACGCAATTGGCACGATGGAGAGTAGCTGCGATGCATTATTTGCGCGACACTGGCACGCTCACCGGAGATCATGAAACTTAACAGCTTAATCGGTGACCAGTACAAGCGGAGTGCTTTGATATCAACTGCGTTACGAAACTACGTCGATACTTGCGTCTCACTTTAGCTAATATGCAACAGTGGCTAGCACTCGCAGCATCCTGATCGCGTGTAGTTTAACAAGCAAGAGCCCACTAGCGCATCGAAGCAGGCGTGTTTTCGATTCGTATCGTTACGAAAAATACTAGTTGTTTCGGCACGTACTGGAATTGAAGTTCTCAGCCTGTGCGTCACGGACGGTGACGATGGCGTCGCGGACGATCTTAACTAAGACTCGCCGCAAAGCAGCCGATATCCCAAGGATATGTGCGTTAAAGGTTGTTCACCAGTAGTGCAAGCGTGGGCATAAAGTATCGCTCAGTCGCAGCGCCAGTCGCTCGCTTCTCGATTTTCCAGCCTTCCGAGTGAAGGTCGCAAGCTGTTGAGCCAATCAGTGAGCCAGCGGGAGTGAGCGAGGCGAGCTTTCGGGAACGACTCCGCCCGCGGGCGCGCCGGGCAATGAACTACGCGCTACCCCCTGGCTGCCCTAGTCGTCGCTAAGCCTAGCCGGTTTCACATCGATGCAGCAGCTGAGCGCACTTCGAAACTGGCTAGCGCTGAGGTGCTGCTCTCTCATCGTTTTACTGTGAACCTCGTCTCATAGTAAAACAAAGATATGTTCGGTTTCCGCGACACCTTCAGGATCGGAGCCAGCTGAGGCCAGGAGAGCCGCGATTGAGCAGAAGCAATTAAAGGCGCCGTGGGGAGTCATTTGTTTGTCTTCCTGTTATCGCTTCTACCAACGACTCGATATTGGCCAACGATACTGCATCCGACGGCTTAGTATGGACTTGAACAAACGTTACTGTCGTATTTTTCTCACGCTGGCGGCCGGTATTCAGGCTGGAATGCCGCGCCCGTACGTTATCATGTCGCTCAACTGTATGGCCGTGGTGCACATCAAAACCCCCAGACATACTCCTTTTCGCTCAGATTGTCATAGCACACAGTCACATTGGGACCAGAGTAGTTTAGAGGACCGAGCGCGGGTGCACAGGAGCTACACTGTGTCAAAGCAGGCGAAACTCTAAAGCGCGAAGTTGATGTCAGTCCCAAGGCTTTATTCTCATTTCGACCGAGAATCAAATCGGTTCAAACTCGCCGGCCGCCGCATTTCACCTTCGGCTGCATACGCTGCTGTCTATATTTAGCGACATTTTCGTGTCACCGTCATGAAATTTTCAGTGAAGGCAAAGAACGAGATTGTAAAGTATTTTTTTTTGCTATTTTATGATAATCGCCACGTCACTGCCGCTAAAAAAAATTCTCCGCCAACACTGCTTCAGTGTAGGACTGAAGAGCGTTAGCTACGAGTGCTTCAAGTGTTTAGATCGGGGTGCTCAGCAAACGTGGAGAAGACAAAATACAAACATCTGAGGGCATTTCGTTTCGGAAACATTCGTTCTAAGATACAACAAGCAGCGTCATCTATTTCAAAGATTTTGCACTACTAATGCGGTTTACAGCCACCTTCTCTATATCCGGTATGTTTCCTCCTTATATATCAGTTAACGAATTTTATAAACTTGTGCATTACAACAAGACGAATTGTTTGACCGCATCCGGAACCCTTTGCAACAAACGATTAGGCCTTATGGCTGTCTGGAAGTCTCCGGAATGCACGGTTTGGGGGCGAAAAGGTGGTCGGTGCGAATCCAACACATATTTTGGGCTTCATCTAAATATTTATTTTATCCTCAGGAACATGACAAGTCAAATACACCACTTCGATCGTTATGCGTCAAACGGGCGGCCCCCAAATTTGATGCAAATGGGGGTCCCCGGTGTTCCACTTCGATAGCCGCTATACTGGTATATGTACAACGGATCGAAGGTATCTGTGACAAGTGAGGCTCTACGCGCCCGCTGTTGCTATGTGATATAGTGTTGTAACTGTCTTGGCCAATTTGACCTTCCCTGCCGACAGACGTGCCCTTGACAAACGTAAAAGTAGTAAGAGCTGACGCTCTTAAAACTGAAACGCGAAAAAATGATATCGGGGTTGCTTCGAACATTTATACAGAGAACTGCGTGCATGTACACACATGCTGCCTTTGTGTAGCCGGATGGTTATGGCGAGTAATTGTCCCTGATTGACGATTAACGACATTCTTTTCCGCGACGTATAGAAGTGTCCTTTGCCTTTTCTGCGCATGTAGTAGTAGCGGTACATTATGTGACATGGCTTGAACATGTCACAGAAGCCAAGAGGACACTGACTTTCAGTAGCGCCATTCGACTTGCGCACACCGATTGGTGTGCAGGCGCTGTCGTGGCTGCAGCTACATGCCGCCACCGTAAGCGCGTGCGGATACGCAGGCACGACTGGCTTCGTCGCTTGTGCATTACAGCTTTTTGGGCTTTCAAAGCCGCATTATACTCTTGCGCATGCACGACTTTCGTCACGTTGTCATGTGGGAACAGAAGGGAATTAATTAGGTGAGTGCTCGAGCAGTGCCTCTCCTCTAAGCCAATTCTCGTTCGGTGAAAGAGCCAGGTCGCGGGAAGTGAGTTGAAAACTCGATTCGCCAATGTGAATGAGCACTTCATTTCGCTCGGTGCCTGTCACCAACAGACCAGAGCACCTCGCATCCTCTTCGCGACTCGCCACAGTGAACGCGCTTTGAAGCATCTTTGGTCAATTTGATCCTATCGCTGTCACACGACCGCACGACATTATTTCTAGAATTCTGCAGTAAAACAAGCACCCTCACCAGTAATCTGTCGTATGACACAATCCACGATAGGTATCTATCGCGCGGCACAATCCCCGAAAGGTATCTGTCGCACGACTCATCCCACGACAGGCCGCACGACAGATACTTTTGTCGCGTGAAAAGAGGCGCGATAGAAGTCTGCCGCGCGACTGAACCCACGACAGGCAACTTTGCTGAGGCACGCAATCTCTGTCGCGCGGCACGACTCCCTCTGTCGCGACAGTACCTGCGACAGAAACCTGTCGCTCGACAAATGCTGCGACAGGGACCTTCTTCGCACGACAAAATGCAGGAAAGATGTCTGTCGTGCGGCAGAACCTACTACAAACAACTTTGTCGCGCGAAAGAACCCACGACACGAAGCTTGTCGCACGACACAAGGCACGACAAGACAGCTTGTCTTGCGACACAAAATTGTGTCGAGCGTTTTGATCGGCAAAGCCTTTTTTATAAGCAGAAACTTCTCTGCATCGCCGATAATAGGGACGCTCACTTTTGATCTTGACGCTTGCAATTACGTGAATAAATACTCTCTTTCTCCACTAAGGAATCCCTTCTCTCAGCGGCACTCCTGTCCTAGTCGGACCGGGCGTCGTCTTAACCGTCGTTTCATCGAAAAGCGACCGCGATCCCCTCCTTTGACAACTGATTGGCAGCGCTTGGGATGGACGGGGTGACATCGTTCTGAACGTACGGGATCGCCCTTGCCAAGCTGCACGAACCGCCCGATATACGCCTACAAAGCAGCACGTGCACTTACGCACGATCATCGACCGTACCCGAGACAACCCGCGCCAGGAGGCGTAATTCGTCAGCGGCGCTCGTGATTGTCAACATCTTTTCCGGTAGCCCCTGCTAAGCTGCAGGGACCGTCCGACATCCGCCTACACGACATCATCGGAGGCAACCGGCGCCAGAAGGCGTTATTCGTCAGCAGCGCTCGCGATCGTCAGCATTGGATACGGTGGGAAGCCAAAGACTACATAAGGAGCATTCGCCGGCCGACCTGGTCACTTGGCAGCAACAGCGACAGCCTGAAAGACACATCTAACGAGCTCTCGTGCTTTCTTGTGCAGGTTAGCACTGGTACATGTAATTTTTTTTTGTTTGTTTGTCACTGCTGCTGCCAGGTTGACGTGCACTACTTGGTGTGGTAGAATGGCTAAGGACATCGCGAAATTGAGAGAGGAATTCCGTAATGAGATCCTGAAGATTAAGGAAGAATTACAAAAAGAACTGAAGAAGTCACTTGAAGCTAGCGAACGCGGCCTGCGGAATGAAATCCGCGAGGTAAAAAAAGAACGAACTGAGCATTCCAGCAGCATTGAGTATACACAAAATGACTTTGAGGCATTGCAGAAAAAGCTGGAGCTTGAATTAGTGAAAAAATCGAAGCTAATGAGCAAAAATCAGGAGCTCAGTTCCCGATGTGCTGCTTTGGAAAAAAAATCTCGGGACCTTTAGATACGACTAGTGCAAACTGAACAATACTCTCGAAACATGAACATAAAAATCAAAGGTGTCCCAGAAAAAGAAAATGAAAATATCGATTTGATTCTCTCAACACTTCGGAACGCAATTAAGGAACCTATAACTACCTTGGATGTTGAAACCGCGCACCGTGTTCCCACTCCCAGCTCTGGCAAATCTAACATCGTGGTCAGATTCAAGTCCAACGCAAAACGTGATGTTAAGCTGCAAAAACCGAAAAAAATGTGACTGACTGTTAAGGACGCGGGACTTGAAGGCAAGGATTCAATATATGTAAATGAGACCTAACACTGGAAAACAAAAAACTGCTTGGAGCCGCATGTGGAAAGAAAAAGGAGATAGCCTAGAAACCCGTGTGGACAAGAAATGGTGCTATCTACGCACGCCAGACCGATGAATCCAAAGTGATCCGGCTATATCTACAAGACGATTTGTCAAAAATGACGTAGCAAATGCCATCGATCGTCACACCCCACTTTTACCCGATTCCTTCGCTTGTCTGGAAGAGGCGCCGCTCCTCACACCTGGTCAATTTAACTACAAAGAAAAAACGAGCGCGGTAAATGCCTACAAGTCCTACATTTGAACATGCAATCTGCTCTAAATAAGGCAGATGAACTAACTAATCTTTTGAGATGTCTTGCGTGTTCATTTCACATAATCATGTTCTCTGAAACATGGTATTGTTTCGATACACATGTTATTCGGATTCCCAAATACGATACATTCTTTCTTAATCGCAGCTCGAAACGTGGTGGGGGCATTGCCCTTCTAGCAAAGGAAAACTACTCGTGCCAGGTCTTATCAAAACACTGTGTGAGTGACAAGAATATCGAGATTCTTACAGTCCAATCTGCCCGACAAATCTTTACCGTTGTCTAACGCCCACCACAAGGCAATTTAATCGAATTCTTTCGCATTTTTGATAGGCAAATAACATTTTTTCTAATCATTACCTATCCTGTATAGGAGGCGATATTAATATAGACATGAGCACTAATAATTCTGTACAACAAGAATTCATGACTATAATGCAAGCCGCGGGATTCCAAAATGTCGTTAATAGACCTACACGCATAACTCCTAAATCTTCTTCCACTATCGACCTTTTCATTATGAATTATAGTGTACCTTTCACAGCGGGATGTCTTGCAGTAGACATTGGTGACCACCTTCCTATTTTCTTGCGCATTCAGAAACAACCTCTTCCAACAAATACCTCAAATTATAGCCGGCAGTTCATTTCACAAAAAAACCTCGAAACGTTTAGAAGTCGCATACAACTAGTGAATTGGGGTCCAGTTTTCGCTAATGCTGACTCCGATACTGCTTATGATACTTTCTTGAGGCTTTTTTTACCTGTGTATCAAGAATGTTTTCCTGTCACTGAAGTGAAGATGCCAAGAAAGGCTAGAACACCTTGGATGTCCGCACGACTTGGACGACTCGTGGAAAAGAAACACAGGATGTTCGCTAAATTCATTAGAACTAAGGATTCCACACTTTTGGGTCAATTTAAACATTGCCCAATCGTTTTAACAATGAAATTAGGCCAGCTAGGACTACTTACAACAATAACCTTTTTGACAGGGAACTCTCCAGTATTCCTAAAGAAAAATGGAAGCGTCTTAATCTGCTGTTAAACACAATTACTCGTCCAAACGAAGTTACAACCCTGAAAGTTGAAGGTACAGAACTAAGTGGATCGTGTTTGGCCATTGCTTTTAACGTGTTTTTTAACCTCAGTTGGGACTCGCTCTCACAACCCTGCCTGTTCGAGATTTTTGGGTAACAAAATTTCACAATCCTTGTTTTTTGAACCGACTAATGAAAAGGAGGTTTACAACAATCTAAAAACCCTGAAGGACGCCCCCCCACGGCAAGCTTAGACTCTTGCAATATCCAAACCCGTCCAATAAAATATGTCTTACATGAAATTGTGCCATGTCTAACGCATATATATAACATTGTACTTTTACGGGCAGTTTTCAGGCTGCCATGAAACTGGCCAGGGTGGTCATAATTTTTAAAAAGGGAGACATAAATATTGTAAGTAATTATAGGCCAATATCCGATTTGCCCTTGTTCTCTAAGGGGCTTGAAAGTGTAATTCATTTCCGTGTCCATAAATTCCTACAAAACACTCTATTATTAATGGCTGCCAGTACGGGTTCACCAAACATAGATCAACAGAACAGGCATTACTTGATCAAAAAGTGTATATATTAAGCAATATTGAATCTCAGAAGCTTACATTAGGAATTTTTGTAGACTTTAGTAAGGCATTTGATAGGCTTAATCATAATACTCTGTAAAGCTTGAACATTACGGTATACGCGGTCATGCCCTTAATCTTTTCAAATCATACATGTGCTCGCGATCACAATATGTTTCCATCAATAATTGCCATTCTGAAGTTCTACAAATTTTAAACGGTGTGCCCCAGGGCAGTCTTCTAAGTCCTATACTTTTTAATATATATATATAAACGACATAATCAACATAAGCAAAGAGATAGAATATATTATTTATGCTGACGACACCAGTTTATTCTGCTCCTCCTCAGATATAAAACAACTGGCAGACACCGCGAACACAGCACTGGATAACTTGAGAGAATTGTCTTCATTGAATTCATTATCAGTAAACCAAGCGAAAACAAAGCCAATAGTATTTCATACCAAGGGCAAGGTAGTCGCTAATCCTCCACCAATCCTTTACAGCGGCAAAGAACTACAATACGTCGAGGCATTCACCTCCCTTGGCTTAGATTTTACTCCCACAATGTCATAGAATACCGACATTAGCAATATATGCATCACCCTGTCTAAATTTATAGGTAACATCGCTCGTAATAAACATATTTTGTCCTTGAAAACGAAGCTCGGCCTTTACTACGCTTTTTTCTTCTCATATATAGGTTATTGTTACTTGGTATGGGGAAATACGGCTGTGCCAAATGTACAAAAACTTTTTATACTACAGAAAAAAATGCTACAAATCATTACAAATGCTTCCTTTGACGCCCCTATTCGCCCCATAAGACAAAGATATAAAATCATTCCGGTTAATAAGCTATTTGACTACTGGTTGGCCTGCTTTTATTTACGAAATGACCCTTTTTTGAGCCGCATTTTTCCTCTTGTACCATATGCCACACCGTATGCAACTAGAGACCATGTGATGTTTGCAATACCCAGATGCAGAACAAACTACGGTTGTGGGATGTTAAAATGTATTCTTCCGAAATGTTTTAACACCCCTCTCTATAGCAATTTTACAAAAATGACTTCTTCTGCACTTAGGAAACTGTTCATTGACTACGTTGTATTTTGTTACTTTGAATTTTTTTACCTGTCATTTCTCTTTTTTTCTTCTTTCTCTAAAAATGTCTAACAATGTGTAATGACTCTCATGTGTAACTGTGTCTGCTAATGTTGCCAACTTCTTCGGGTGACGAAGCTTGTCAAGCGGTCATTGCGAACCGCTTTTTTTCGTCACACACAGTTTTTGTGAGACAAAAGCTTAATTAAACTTGACTTGACTTGACTCTATTGAGATCATACAGAGTGAAGGCAGCGCCTATACGTATTCTGATTATCCAGGTCAGTTGGCTGAGGAGGAAAAAATCGGTGGACTGGTTGCAATGCCTGCACTGAAGCAGACATAGAATGAACAAATTCTCAGCAATGCCTCCTTCGAAGCAGCTGTAAAGACCACACAAAACAAATCTCGACACACGTTAAGCGTTTGTAAGCTGCTGCCCTGCATCTACCGCGATGCCAAAATTCGAAACGGATTTGCGTATAAGTGTTATCTGCTTGAAATACCCACCTGGAAACACCATGCGTTGAGCACGAACGCAGCCTAGGTGAAAGTGTGTTGAGCTTGGGAATCTGAAACTATCATCACCAAAATAGCAAGGCACCTGGCTTGCTAAAACTGGCAGGCAGCTCAAAGAGCACACTGCGGAAGACTGAAAGGCTAGCTTTACAGATCCGGGCTGCTTCTGCACAATTTTGCATTTCTCGCTGATGTTGCACGCACCACAGTCACACCACACATACCGTTCTGAACATCTTCACACTCATAACGCTTGTTTCCTTAATCGCGATGATCCTCCATACCAAGCATATGTATTAGTAAAACGAGCTTTTGGGTAACTTGGTTACTTGCAAAGATCAAACAGCACGTGAACTACTGGAAGCTTACCATATAAAGAAAAAGGGCGTTTTTTGCGTAAGTGATACTTCTGTTCATCTGTATAAAGCGGAATGTGACCTTTTCTCTGCCAGGCGATAAGATGGGTTTCACGGTGTGATAAAGTTTTGTTTTTAGTTTTTTGGATTTGGTTTTTTTGTTTTTTTGTTTTTTGGTTTTTGTGATCGAGGTAAGTATACTTGCTGCGCGCGCATCCGCGGCGGAACCTTTATATTTCCCATTCCTGGCGAAATAATATCAGTTGTGAGTGCAGCTTTTGTCCGTGTCGTATGTGTTTCTCCCCTTTTTTGTGCTCGTAATTTTTTACGCTGCAGTTATGTGGAAGCATATGTATGTTTCTTAAGCATCTGTCCGATTCCTTCCTGCTTTATCTTTTTCTTTGCCTTACGCTGTAAGTGGCCACCCACTTCAAAGGCGCACTGAAAGATATACAGTAAAGTCGCGCTTTGCGTGTTTTGTTCAAAGGTGCATCTCAACGAATATCGTCCCTCGAAAATTTTTCGAACGTGTTTGGCAGGAAGTCTATTCTCGGGAAGATTTGAATTTCAGCGTCTCTGCATTCTTCTTTCGCCTCTTTCCAATTTTTACACGCTCTAAGGTCGGCTCTCTTCTGCTGGCATCACATAATCGACCTTAAGTACCGCGCTACCAGCACGGACAGAATTTTCCGAGGGCGAATATTGCTGGCGCCTCGGCGCGACGACACGGCTCACTGGTCAGAGCCGAAGTAGCTGCGTAGCCTCTTAAAGAATCTAACCAGGCGCCATTTCATTACCCACTGTGGCTTTTATGCTGCGTTCAGAAGTTGTTTTCTTTTTTGGCTCAGACGTTAATGGGAACCAAGGGAGCGTTTTATAAAGCGACTGTATTTGCCCTGCTTGAATGCCGTTTCAGGGCCTCATAAGCACTGCTACCACTCTTTTTCTTACTATAATTCCTTCCAAACCGCACAACTCTCGCATTTTCGGCGGGATTGTGGATAGCGGCTTGCGGTTGTTTTCAGCTAGCAGTTTTGCTGGCAGTTCGCACTAGCCCATCTTCTTCTGCCCTATAGCGGCCGAAGGCTAGGCGGACGGATTAGATAAGGAAGTTTACGGGGATACGGCGGTCGCCGCTGGCAAAGGACAGGGCTAATTCGAGAGACATGGGAGAGGCCGTTGACCTGCAGTGGGCGCAGTAAGGCTGCTGATGGTACACCTACAAGCCGTGTGATACGTTTCACCGGTGTCGTCCAATGAGTAGGGAAGCGATAGTTCTGCAGTTCACGAAAAAACTGCTTTTCTCTCTGTCCGCCTATGAAGTTGCAATCACGATTGTAATTTCTCGGGTTTTTCGAAGGGTGTCTCTTTTGTGGAAGCAGAATCAGTGGACCGGAAACCAGCAAACTACCGCGTGGCTGACTTGGCCATCATCGAACAGGTAGGAGCGTCAAGTTTCATCGTTGCTCGAAGCGTGTTGCCTGCTGCAAAGCGTTGTTGAAAGCGCGGCAGTGCGAATATCATTTCCAGCATTTTGTCGAACACAGTTGAGAAGTAAAATTCGTAATGTGCTGGTAATAAATTTTAAAAGAACACAGAGTAAAAAATTGAAGTTGTGTTGTATCGATAGACTACGAGCTCCTATACACAAAAATACCAATCTCTCTGAAACAAAAAAAAAACACTCTTGAGAAGTAGAGAAGGCCAAGAAAACTAAAATGCAGGTATGACCTGCCAAAACCACTCTCGCAACTACTAGCGTGATGATGAAATAGGACCAAAGGTACCACAGATCTCCGAGGCTGGCAAAGTTGCATGAATGGTTGCCCGTTTTGATCAATAGAGAAGTACGTAAATTTAGTTCTGAAACTAGTAGTGCCCTTTTCATCACACGAGGAGGACGGTAAAAAGACAACCTGAATGTTGGAAGTGAAAGAAAATCTGCAGTTGGCGGCGGAACAGGCCGCCAACCTGAGTTTCGATATGTTCTCAGGCTGCTTCGCGGCTATGCGTTCTGCGTGCCCGCATGGTACCGTTAAGCGCCTCGGTTTAAAAGGGCGGAGCAGCAGACTACCTCCAAGTGCCTCTCTAAGTGCTCCCCGGATGAAATGCGTTGCAACGGCGGGCAACTGCAACAAGGAAAAAGAGCTGTGCACAGCCAGTGTTCAATTCGCCTCCAGGTAAGCAAACGCACCACTAGGCGTGTTCGCATTGCCGGCGACAAGGAAAAAGAGCTGTGCATAGCCAATGTTATATAGTCCAAGGTTCGACGGAACACCGTCTGGTCAGGGCGAAGCATGATTTATTCACAAATGAAAATTGGGTCACTGACCAAGTCGAAAGATGAAAAATGACGTTTCGGGTCCCATACGGGGCCCTTGCTCACAATGAGGCGGTCACAGAAGAAGGAATGGTTATATACGCTTCAGAATCTTCTGCAATCTTTTCACGTAGATAGGATGTAGCGTGCCCTGATTCTTGTTTAGCGTGTTGGCCGTTGTCTGGATGATTAGGGATTCTAGATGAAGTCTTGCAGATAGGTTTCTTTCCGTCGCCAAGATTTCCACCTCATCCCAGCCAATCTCGTGGCCAGTGGACAGCACGAGCTCTGCAACTGCATTTTTTGCTGCGCGCATGTTTCTGCCGTCGCCCTGGTGCTCCTTCATGCGCCGCTGGAAGTTCCCGGTTTCCCCAATGTAGACGGAGGGGCAGTCGCTGCAAGGGATCCTATAAACAACGCCAGGGAACTTGGCACGTGGTAGCGGGTCCTTCACGTTGACCACATCGGCTCGCAGTTTGCTAGTTGGCACGTGTGCAATGTGCACTTCGTGTTTACGGAAAATCCTAGAAAGGGCCTCGCTGATCTGACGCACGTAGGGAATCGCAGCACGTTTTATCTTTTTTGTCAGCTGTTGTGCTCCTCGTGTGTAGGTGGCTTTCTTGGTGACTTTGCTGGTAAAATTTCTAGGGTAGCCGTTTCGCTCAAGATCGTGCTGTATAAGCTTCATCTCGTTGCCAAGGCTGACCGGGTCGGAACAGATGTTTTTAGCACGGTTGACAAGTGACGCAACCACTGAACGCTTGTGAGCCGTAGGATGAGCGCAATCAAAATCCAGGTATCTCCCCGTGTGCGTTGCTTTTCGGAAGACGCTGAAGGCTAACCGATGCGCATCACGTTTGACGAGCACATCCAAGAACGGGATCATGCCGTTCGCTTCCTCTTCCAAAGTGAAATTTATGGATGGCTCTATGGCATTCAGGTGTTCAAGGAAGCTGTGAATGTGCTGCTTGTTTAAAATGCAAAAGCAGTCATCAACATACCTCAGAAACACCTTTGGACGATGTGTGAACGAGTTCAGGGCTTTCTGTTCAATAGACTCCATTGTCAGGTTGGCAGCCGTGACTGAAATGGACGCTCCCATTGCGGTTCCGAAGATCTGCTTGTACACTGTGCCGTTGTAAGAAAAATACGTATTGGCTAAGCAGAAATGAAGCAATTCGCTGATCTCGCTGACGTTCAACGGCGTGCGATCGGGAAATGAGGGGTCGCTTTTTATGAGCTCCTTGCAGGTTTCCACAGCAAGATCGACCGGGACACTTGTGAACAGGGAACATACATCACAGGACACGAGCACATCGCTTTCTTCGAGGACGACATCCTTGACTTTTTCAATAAAGTCTTGCGAATTCTTGATGTGCGTCGCTCTTTGTCCCACCAACGGAGCCAACACTTTGTGCAGATAACCGGATAGACGGAAAAGAGGCGACCTGGTGAAATCCACGATTGGCCTTAGCGGAGTACCACTTTTGTGAATTTTCGGCAAGCCATATATTGCCGGAGCGGATCCGTTAGTGCAAAGAAGCCTGTAGTACAGTTTTCTTTGAGTTTGCTTCTTTGCGAAACTTCGTGCTTTTCTGTTGTGCGCCTCGCTTCTTGATTGGCAGCTAGTTGTACCTCCGCGTAGATTTCTGGCATGCGGAACTCTAGTTGCCGCTTCGCAAAGAAAGCCTCCTGTTGTAGGCGCTTCAAGGTGCACTTACATTCATCGATGCGGGCTTGTACAAGCTGTCGCTCTGCCTTCGTCACGACGTGGCGTCCAAAGGCGGTGTTCACAGGTCGACGAAGCTTCAGTGATCTTGGGGTCACGTTGTTCGATTTGCACTCCAGGCTGAAGCGCAAGTGGGTGCTGAAGGCTGCTAGGCGTGCAGAGAGGCTTATGAAGCGCCTTATTCCTGTGACAGCTTGTTGACCAAATTGATGGCGAATATCTACATAGTCCAATGTTCGACGGAACACCGTCTGGTCAGGGCGAAGCATGATTTATTCACAAATGAAAATTGGGTCACTGACCAAGTCGAAAGATGAAAAATGACGTTTCGGGTCCCATACGGGGCCCTTGCTCACAATGAGGCGGTCACAGAAGAAGGAATGGTTATATACGCTTCAGAATCTTCTGCAATCTTTTCACGTAGATAGGATGTAGCGTGCCCTGATTCTTGTTTAGCGTGTTGGCCGTTGTCTGGACGATTAGGGATTCTAGATGAAGTCGTGCAGATAGGTTTCTTTCCGTCGCCAAGATTTCCTCCCGTTCTTGGATGTGCTCGTCAAACGTGATGCGCATCGGTTAGCCTTCAGCGTCTTCCGAAAAGCAACGCACACGGGGAGATACCTGGATTTTGATTCCGCTCATCCTACGGCTCACAAGCGTTCAGTGGTTGCGTCACTTGTCAACCGTGCTAAAAACATCTGTTCCGACCCGGTCAGCCTTGGCAACGAGATGAAGCTTATACAGCACGATCTTGAGCGAAACGGCTACCCTAGAAATTTTACCAGCAAAGTCACCAAGAAAGCCACCTACACACGAGGAGCACAACAGCTGACAAAAAAGATAAAACGTGCTGCGATTCCCTACGTGCGTCAGATCAGCGAGGCCCTTTCTAGGATTTTCCGTAAACACGAAGTGCACATTGCACACGTGCCAACTAGCAAACTGCGAGCCGATGTGGTCAACGTGAAGGACCCGCTACCACGTGCCAAGTTCCCTGGCGTTGTTTATAGGATCCCTTGCAGCGACTGCCCCTCCGTCTACATTGGGGAAACCGGGAACTTCCAGCGGCGCATGAAGGAGCACCAGGGCGACGTCAGAAACAAGCGCGCAGCAAAAAATGCAGTTGCAGAGCACGTGCTGTCCACTGGCCACGAGATTGGCTGGGATGAGGTGGAAATCTTGGCGACGGAAAGAAACCTATCTGCAAGACTTCATCTAGAATCCCTAATCATCCAGACAACGGCCAACACGCTAAACAAGAATCAGGGCACGCTACATCCTATCTACGTGAAAAGATTGCAGAAGATTCTGAAGCGTATATAACCATTCCTTCTTCTGTGACAGCCTCATTGTGAACAAGGGCCCCGTATGGGACCCGAAACGTCATTTTTCATCTTTCGACTTGGTCAGTGACCCAATTTTCATTTGTGAATAAATCATGCTTCGCCCTGACCAGACGGTGTTCCGTCGAACCTTGGACTATGTAGATATTCGCCATCAATTTGGTCAACAAGCTGTCACAGGAATAAGGCGCTTCATAAGCCTCTCTGCACGCCTAGCAGCCTTCAGCACCCACTTGCGCTTCAGCCTGGAGTGCAAATCGAACAACGTGACCCCAAGATCACTGAAGCTTCGTCGACCTGTGAACACCGCCTTTGGACGCCACGTCGTGACGAAGGCAGAGCGACAGCTTGTACAAGCCCGCATCGATGAATGTAAGTGCACCTTGAAGCGCCTACAACAGGAGGCTTTCTTTGCGAAGCGGCAACTAGAGTTCCGCATGCCAGAAATCTACGCGGAGGTACAACTAGCTGCCAACCAAGAAGCGAGGCGCACAACAGAAAAGCACGAAGTTTCGCAAAGAAGCAAACTATGCACTTTGCTGGGGGAAAAAAGGAACGAGTCTAGAGGACCAGTCTTCAAGGTTAAAAACTTGTCGTCGTACACCATGAGTGCCACCGAAGAAATGGTGCTAAGCCGAGGCTTGAATTTCAATCAGGGGAAGCCGCCGGATACGCGGAAGATGATTTGCGCTGTGGAAAGAGCCATTAGTCTTCTTGATAAAGACGTACAAGAAGATGTCAGAATGAATGCGATCGGTGTTCTTAAAGGAATGCGGAAACAGCACCATGAGCACATTCTTTCCGAAGGTGAACGGAAGGCCCTCGAGTCGCTGAGAAAGAAGGAAGATATTGCAATTCTGCCCGCAGACAAAGGAAATGTGACTGTTGTGCTTGACCGGTCTGCGTACCACTCAAAAATGTCAGAGATGCTCGAGGACGCGACAACCTACTGCAAGCTCAGTAAGGACCCTACGTCCAAAATACAGTCCCGCTTGCAAGTGATCCTGTCTGACATATTCAGTGGTCTTCCGCCTTCTCAAAGAAAACTGTACTACAGGCTTCTTTGCACTAACGGATCCGCTCCGGCAATATATGGCTTGCCGAAAATTCACAAAAGTGGTACTCCGCTAAGGCCAATCGTGGATTTCACCAGGTCGCCTCTTTTCCGTCTATCCGGTTATCTGCACAAAGTGTTGGCTCCGTTGGTGGGACAAACAGCGACGCACATCAAGAATTCGCAAGACTTTATTGAAAAAGTCAAGGATGTCGTCCTCGAAGAAAGCGATGTGCTCGTGTCCTTTGATGTATGTTCCCTGTTCACAAGTGTCCCGGTCGATCTTGCTGTGGAAACCTGCAAGGAGCTCATAAAAAGCGACCCCTCATTTCCCGATCGCACGCCGTTGAACGTCAGCGAGATCAGCGAATTGCTTCATTTCTGCTTAGCCAATACGTATTTTTCTTACAACGGCACAGTGTACAAGCAGATCTTCGGAACCGCAATGGGAGCGTCCATTTCAGTCACGGCTGCCAACCTGACAATGGAGTCTATTGAACAGAAAGCCCTGAACTCGTTCACACATCGTCCAAAGGTGTTTCTGAGGTATGTTGATGACTGCTTTTGCATTTTAAACAAGCAGCACATTCACAGCTTCCTTGAACACCTGAATGCCGTAGAGCCATCCATAAATTTCACTTTGGAAGAGGAAGCGAACGGCATGATCCCGTTCTTGGATGTGCTCGTCAAACGTGATGCGCATCGGTTAGCCTTCAGCGTCTTCCGAAAAGCAACGCACACGGGGAGATACCTGGATTTTGATTCCGCTCATCCTACGGCTCACAAGCGTTCAGTGGTTGCGTCACTTGTCAACCGTGCTAAAAACATCTGTTCCGACCCGGTCAGCCTTGGCAACGAGATGAAGCTTATACAGCACGATCTTGAGCGAAACGGCTACCCTAGAAATTTTACCAGCAAAGTCACCAAGAAAGCCACCTACACACGAGGAGCACAACAGCTGACAAAAAAGATAAAACGTGCTGCGATTCCCTACGTGCGTCAGATCAGCGAGGCCCTTTCTAGGATTTTCCGTAAACACGAAGTGCACATTGCACACGTGCCAACTAGCAAACTGCGAGCCGATGTGGTCAACGTGAAGGACCCGCTACCACGTGCCAAGTTCCCTGGCGTTGTTTATAGGATCCCTTGCAGCGACTGCCCCTCCGTCTACATTGGGGAAACCGGGAACTTCCAGCGGCGCATGAAGGAGCACCAGGGCGACGTCAGAAACAAGCGCGCAGCAAAAAATGCAGTTGCAGAGCACGTGCTGTCCACTGGCCACGAGATTGGCTGGGATGAGGTGGAAATCTTGGCGACGGAAAGAAACCTATCTGCAAGACTTCATCTAGAATCCCTAATCATCCAGACAACGGCCAACACGCTAAACAAGAATCAGGGCACGCTACATCCTATCTACGTGAAAAGATTGCAGAAGATTCTGAAGCGTATATAACCATTCCTTCTTCTGTGACAGCCTCATTGTGAACAAGGGCCCCGTATGGGACCCGAAACGTCATTTTTCATCTTTCGACTTGGTCAGTGACCCAATTTTCATTTGTGAATAAATCATAGCCAATGTTCAATTCGCCTCCAGGTTAGCAAACGCACCATTCGACGTATTCGCATAGTCAAACGTATCAAGACGCTGACCTGCATGACCAGCGCTTTGAGGACTATTATGACAGAGTTTTAAATTGCCCACACGTACCAGTCGCTACACAACACTCGTGACGGCGACTGGGCGCTGACAGCGACGCTGCCTACTCCTCGGTGCTAGGACTTTCTTGCAAGACACGCCGCCTCAATACTCAGAAGCATCACGCTCTGTGTGGGGTTTAGGCCGCTGATTGCAGGTCGGTGTTCTTTGCGAAAACTTCGTTGTCGAAATCGGGAACGGGATCCATCGCAACGTTGATGGAAATGTTAACGAAGCGACGGTGGCTGATAGAAGTCCGGCTGGCAGTAGTCTTCATTTCAGCTGGTGTTAGGCGGGAGAGCAGCACTCACCGCCAGCAATTACGGAGTGCTCGTTTCCGTTTCCGCCGCTTTAGGCCACTGTTCTCCTATTTCGTCATTATAGAGAGTGCCAAGTTTGAGCCGTAGCGGCGGTGAAGTTTTTCAACTTCGAATCCAAATCTCTCAGCAATAAATGCGCCTTTCGCTGCCGGACAAGCGGCAACAAGGCCATAAGATGCCCAACTATCGCATTTTACTAAGAAAAAATACTTTATACCGTTGTCCTCACTGTCCCAATAAAGTCGCGAGCTGGCCTGTCGCTCTGAATAGGGGGATGTCGAGAGGGGGTAGACTGAGCATATAAATCTAGAACTTCCTTAATGGGTTGATCAGGACCATAAACCGCGATTCACTCATCCAGCACTTATTTCCAGCTGTTTAGTTCCACGGGAAAGGAAATGTCTAATCGAAAAGCAGAATAGAACCAGTGTCCAGCTTCTTCAAGGTCGAAGATGATAGAGTCGGTTTTGAGCTTCTTTGTAGTGTGAGGAGAGAAACGTTAAAACACATTAGTGGCGGGAATCACCAGTCTCAATTTTTTTGTTGCTGTGTATCTATTTTTGATCTCTTAGTGATCACTTAGTATTTAAATAAACACATCAAGTGTTTAGAACTTTCAATACACACTACACGCACTTTTTCGAACGAAAAGAATTTCAATTCTTAAGTTCTGTTTTATGTCACTCCCCTGCTCATAACAACCGAATCCTCAAACTCTTTTTTAATAACATGTGCCGCGGACGCGTACACATTACCTTCGTTATCCCTGACGCCAAAAGGATCCAGAATGTGGAGTGTGCCTGCATGGATGCGAGAGTTCAAGCAGTCGGAATACAAAGCCTTAACACTACCAATCAACATCGCACAGCATCATTAGCATTTATTTCACAGCGCACCATAATTTCTGTCTTGCGAGTGTTACAAAAGCAGGCTAATAAAAACCCTGACTGTGGGAGGGGCCACATTGATAAACTTCATAAATAACTGCTGGCACCTACATTCCTAAGTAAGCAGACAGCACATGCTTATGGACACCCCGCCGACACAGACACCAATAAATCTAGAGAGCTTTCCTTTAAGGGCATAGGGTAACGTAATATTAGAAAAAAATCGTTTTTTTTTCTTTTGGAATTTTAGAAGTTCAATTCTTTCTACACATGTTCCATGATCGCACTTTCCTCAGAAAGCCAAATTTACGGCTGAAAAACGCATTTTCCGAAACCAAGTAGTGAGCGGCCACGCCCCCTTTCAGGATTAACGTCAATTTTTTCAACCAAAAAGTCCACCACCTGATTTCAAAACTTGTCTAAAATCAGCTACATATAAAAAATTGTCTGGCAACTATTGTACAGCTCCTCTTTTTTAGCCAAGACAATCCTGAGACGCTTTGCACGTTTTTTCCACGTTTCTGCAACCTTCATGCAGCTGCGTCCGAGTGCTATCCCTTTCGATCAGTATTGTAAATTGTGCCGGTGTTGGTTGCTGCTGATAAGTTGAGATGCCCAGGGCAAAGGCCTTCGTCAGGCGTGAATTTCACGGCAACCGCTACGCTCATCGTGAAAAAGCAAAAGGATGTCCACGACCGAATGAGATCCCGAACGCCGAACGCGCCAGCTCCTCGACATCGAAGCTTTCAAGATTTTCTCTGTGCTTCCAGGAAGAGGATGTGCTACAGAGCAGCAGCCAATATGCCTTAATGGACATGGACGGCATTTGTGCCGCAATTACACAGATTTGTGTGTGCAGAGAGTGCGGTGGAAGTGTTGAGCTCATCGAAATTGTGACAAAACGGGTAGGTGTTGCAAGCGTTTACAGTTTGAACTGTGAAGTGTGTAGTGCCGCACAACGATTTGAGACGTCGAAGAAAACTACTTCTGGCCTCTATGAAGCCAACCTCAGGTTAGTGTATGCCTTGAGGTCCATTGGTAAGGGAATGGCTGCAGGAAATATACTCTGTGCTATGCTAAACCTTCCTAAGCCGCCGACAAAGTTTGCGAAATACAATCAAGAGCTTCTAGGTCACATCGAAGCTGCTGCTCAGGAGTCGATGAAAAGGGGCAGCTGACGAAGCTGTGCAGCTGAATGAGGGGGGATAAAGACATCGCAGTTGCTCTTGATGGAAGCTGGCAGAAGCGAGGCCATACTTCCAATAACGGCATAGTCTCTGCGACCAGTGTAGACTCTGGGAAAGTGCTGGATGTGGAGGTTTTGTCTAAACGTTGTCCAAAGTGCAGCATCAAGGATACAAACAGTGACCCCCTTCATAGAGAGGTGTGCCAAAGCAACTACCAAGGCACCAGCGGTGGAATGGAAGTCGCAGGAGCACTGAAAATTTTCGGCAGGAGTGAGGAGCTTCACGGCGTTCGATACGTCAAATACCTTGGGGATGGTGACAGCAAGGCTTTTATGGCTGTGAAGGCACAAATGCCATATGGTGATTCCGTTGAAATATCCAAGGTTGAGTGCATAGGGCACGTGCAAAAAAGGATGGGCACAAGGTTACGAAGGCTAAAAAAAGGAAACAAAGCAGGAAAATTCTCTGATGGAAAGAGCCGCTCGGGCCGAGGCCGACTGACTGATGCAGTAATAGACAAGCTCCAGACGTACTATGGTTTGGCCATCAGAAGAAATGTAGGAAACCTGGATGAAATGCGAAAGGCCGTTTGGGCAACCTTTTTCCACTTACCGGCCACAGACGATGACCCATGCCATGAACTTTGCCCAAAGGGACCTGATACGTGGTGTGCCTTCAACAGAAGTCAGTCAGAGGGCAAGCCATTTTTTCCACAAGGAGAGTTTGCCTGCATCTGTCTTGGAGGGCTATCAAACCCATTTATAGGGAGCTATCGAAGGCTGAGCTCCTAGAGAAGTGCCTGCATGGGCGAACTCAAAATGCAAATGAGTCGTTCAACCATGTTGTTTGGGAACGCGCGCCAAAGAATGTGTTTGTTAGGCTTCAGACCCTACGGATGGCAACACTGGATGCTGTTCTTTCATTTAATGATGGTAGCATCGCACGGGCCAACGTTTTGAAGGCGTGTGGATTGAACCCAGGGAGCAACACCATCAAGTGGCTGAGGGAAGCTGACCATAAGCGCATGTACTTTGCGGACCGAGCAACACGACAGCTTACAAAAGAGGCCCGACAGTCAAAACGACAAGCCGAAAAGCGAAATAATGACGGCGAAAGTGGCTACGAAGCAGGGGGCTATTAAACCAATTACTATGGAGGCGTTTCTGCGAATAAAAAATGGTTTTTCACATCTTTTTTCTCTTTACGCTCTATTATCTCAAAACAGTGTTTTTTTCTTACAAAGGTACCATTATTTCCAATGCCTTTCAAGACAGACGGCTGATTTTTTTTGCAATCATCTACATAAGTGTTGCCAACTGCTGAACTAGAATTAAGCAATTTCACTGAGCAGTTATTCTGTTATGAATTTTGAAATGCGCAAAGAAAGGCCAGATTTGTGTACTTCCGGAAAAAAATTTTATTAGAAATCGAATTTTCAACACATTTCAAATATTCTAGTTCAGTAAAAAGAGCAGAAAATTTGGCAAACAATGATATATGTATTATTAAGGCTACTGTTATTAGTTAGTGCGAAACATGTACCTCAACATGGCCTAAAATGCATGGGACGTATAGGGCTTACCCTGTGCCATTAACAGCTAGCGCTAGAAATCGTGGTTATAGAACAGCTGTACGATACGAAAAGAGTTGAATGGTAAAAGTTTAACTGAAACACGGATGAAAAGCACATCGCTATGCATCGATTGCTATCGTCACGAGGTAGTCCTTATGTGAGGTACTGCCGCTACTGTTTATGACATGGCTTTTTCTGCATGCTCTGAGGTATGGGTCAGATCAGTTGTTCAAGGTTTTAGATAGTCACAGCTCGACATACTAAGATTCCGCTGGTGCTTGGCTTCAAGCACTCTTCCTGACTAGGGCGGCATATTTTTAAACGCTTTTCATTGCATCATTTACAAAAACGCGTTGAGGACACTTAACATTCGCCTTCTATGGTAGCATGCGTTAGCATTAATGGGTCCCGTTGGCGACTCCAGTTAATCTCATTAGCGTATTACCCGTTCATTTTCTCTACTAATGTTACCGAACCAAATTACACACTTATGTTACACGACACACACATACAGTCGTTCGCGTGCGCTCACCCCTCACCGCCATGCATTTTGCCACTCGCTTAATCACTGCTTCAATAAATAGAGCCTCTCTAATCACGCGCATACTCATTAGCATATAGTCATCAGCTAAGACAATATGTGGAAGGCAACGCGACATACATATAAAACATGCTTTAACTGAGCCGTACGATCGTGTATGGGTAGTGCGTCTGAATCGCAATCCCTGGGTCTGGGGTTCGGTTCCCCACTAATTACACCAATGTTATTTTTGCCAGAGTACAAATAATTTATATATTTTGATGTCGTAAGGACGTGTCAGACGTGCTAATACATTGTAATTATAATTTTTGTATTGTTTGTATTTTTCACTTTTCAATATCGTCGCTCCACCTGTGACGCCAATCGTTTTTGACCAATCCAGAGTTTCGCTACGCAACAAAACCGGACGCCTCTGACGGGACTTCACATATTCCGCTGAATAGGAGCCTGAAAATTACCTCTTTAATATCTCTCGCCACTTAAGCCACTAATTTCAACTCGGTAGCGTTTAGTCTTCCGCTCTGCAGAAAATCTGGTGTCATCGTCATAGGCGTCGTCGTCAGAGTCATCGTGGTTGTTGTGAATGAAAAATAGGCCAGAATAGGGTGGGCCCGGTGCCAATCCATAGCTAACCTAGGGCGCAATATTCTGCATCCATGCTTGAAAAATGGGCCGGGCACGTGACCTTGTCACGTCATCCAGGCCGCGTGACACGGTGGTGTCATCGGAACCTGCCCACCGGATTGTGAGCAAACTGCCCACCATGGTAGTTGGCAGTTAAATTAAGGATTAGTCTCGTGAGGTTCATCGGGTAAAGCAACCTGGGTCTCACAAGCTCCATCGATAACAGCACCCGCCATCTCAGGACAGAAGCGCATAGTTTAACGCTGAACCACCTGCGCCAGCAGTTGTATGAGGACTACCAGGCATCTGTGAATTCACAGTAAAAAACTACAAATTCCACATGTATGGCCATTAAAGCAGTCAAGGCACACAATTAAGGATGAGATTTATTGATTTTAGAATAAAATTTCTGCGCCAAAACCTTGAAAACGGACTTCAAAAATCCCGGCTTCAAGTATTTCCTTGCAATTGACATTCGATGGTGTCGTTTTTTTTTCTGCGTGAAAAAGAGCCACAAAAGGTGTCTCCTGTAAGGTTTGAAGATATACAGAATAAAATGCGTATCTAGATATAGTAAAGATTTTTATTCGGCATGCGCAATTTGGCGAGACAGAAACCTCACATGACACGAGATATAAGGAAAGCATCGAACTTCCAGCAGCTCTCATGCACTAAAAATGCCAAGGACTACATCCATACATCCAATAAATCATACACCCGCATGAGTGCATGATATCGAACCACATGATGGCGACAGGCAGATGAGAAACAAACTCCTAAATCTCAATCCACCTTTAAAGTAGTTATAGTTCCGTCAAAATTAAATGCTTGAAGCGTGTCAAGCACATTTTGAAAACTTGAAATAGGAAGAGTTTCGACAAAATTAAAAGATACCTAAATAATCACTTCATATTCAACAAATAAACCAGCTGAACCATTTCCTTTTTTTCCCTCTCCATGTCTTTCAAAAAATCTCAATGTAGGACGCGTATCAGTTTTTAAGGAGAGGAGACCACGAAGACAATATTAGAGCGCACTTCCTGGGCCAAGAATGCAATGAGTAGTAAAATCGGCTTTTTTTCATGTATTTGTGGTCGTTTATCTAAACAATATAACGTTTTAAAGGCTGAGTTAAATGAAAAAAAGATAGTTTGCATTTTGGGTGGCATTTTATATCAGTTGGCATAAGGCTATTAAAAATTTGGAGATTATATTACTAGAGAGAGCATTTAAGATTAACTTATGATAAGTATGCTTTATATTCTCGCATTCTTAAAACAAGAATCTTTTTGTTGGCGCCTTTTTCCTCTCCATCAACGATTGAAATCACAACAGATTATAAAGTGAATGTTGCTGTAATATATGTAATAACCGGAAATAAATGCCAAATACGCTATTAATTGAAATCTTCACATTAAATATCGTGCTTCCTTGTTACACTTTTCCTTCCGAATACGACTTGCAACTAAAGTGTAAATCAGGTGCCCCCAGAAAAGGTCATCCTGCATATGTTTTATCTTTAGCTCACAATAATTCAAACCATTGCTGAATCGCAGTCTTCTATCCATGCAGATGTGCTTCAGTAACAAATGTATGTAACACAGCAGCATTATCTGCGAACACTCATGAAGAAATCTTTATTCCATGCCTACCGAATTAAGTGAAACCCATTGTGACAGTCTTCACCAAATATTGAAGTCTCAGCACATTTTCACTTTTGTGTCCCGCCCTATTCATGATTTGGTTGCCGCGAATTTAAATAAAACCACTGCAGTTGAAATCTGATAATTATATCAGGAAACATTTTATCCAGTCGTTATTGTTAATATATTCTAACAAGTGCTAAGCACGATGATTTTCTTTATATTATTTAAACCAACGTTCAAGCTTCTATGTGAGCACAATGCGCTTCCAGGATACGGCCGCTCAGCTAAGTCGTCATTTTTAAACGAGAACCTGCAACAAAGTTTGCTAAATGTCGAGGAGGTCGTGTCTGTCATTCACGATGTTGCCTTCTTCCTCACTTTCACACTTCCTTTCCATATGTTTGCCCTTCGCCAACTTCATTGCTACTTTGGACAAGTCGGGCGCTGTACAGTTAGCGGTGTTGGTTTCGCATAAAGAAATCGTGAGAACAACCGCGAACCCATGTCTCCTGTCGTAGGTAACGCCGCCGGCAATCGAAGAAATTATTATTGACTATGTGGGAACAGTTACACCGAAGCTGAATTATACCAAGGAAAAAACAATAAAAGAAATTACCCATCTTTTTTATGTTTTTTAAGTGTTGTATAGGCTTAGAAGAGCTTTTTTACAGGTTCGAAGCAGGAAACCGACAGAAAAGAATGAAAGTCACTACTTTCTCACTGCAACGATTATCAACGCAGTACTTATGGCGGTTCTGTGCACTGTGTAGACACAACTAGGAAAATAACAAACCACGAGGAAAATGAACCTTGTGCTGCAGTCATTTATCATCTCACTCTATACCATATTTCTATGTCACAATTGTGCGACGCTCTAACCGTCTTTGTTTTTGTCACTGTCGAGTGCGCTAAAAAGATCGGTTCAGGAAAGTGGATTAATCTCGAATGTCTGTTGCCATGTAATAAAATACTGGTCTCTTTTTAAGTCTTTTAGACGTATAAACAGCCAAGGCACTACACGTTTGAAATATTTATTATGCACCGCTTATTTTTATTGCCAGAAAATCTCTCGCATTTCTTGGCTCGCTGTGCGAAAGCCATGCCTTTACCAGAAACCTCTGGCAGAAAGGCAGCACGCGAATGACCTCGTCAGCCCTCCTGGTAGTGTCACCTCCACCGTCCAGGCAAGAGAAAAAAGCATTCCTTCGCGCACTGCTGAATGCGACTCTTCAACAAGAGCAACTCTATTTCGGCGATGAACGCAAACATGTTTGGGGCTGCCCCTCCTTATTAGGGTAGCTATACAATACTCCGTCAGTCGAATAATGCAGACCACGCTCAAGAAGCGAGCGCTCGGCCATCTCTGCCTAATGCGCTAGGTGAAAGGCCGCCCTCCCGCCTGACTTGATGTGGTACATGTAAACAGTGGCGTGTCGCCTCTGCGAGATAGGTGGTGAAATACGTTATGCCACTGTAGAATTCATGTAAACGCGGCAAAAGATCAAACAAAAAGAGAAGTCCCCGCAGCTAACCTGAGCTGTCCATGAGCGTTGACTGAGGTTGCGGCGCTGTGGACTCTTCATCATCTGGTGTTGAATCGCTCCCGTCTACATAATAAGGCGAGACAGCAAAGCGTGGGCGGAGGTGGCAGATCCAGCCGACGAAGCAAGCGACCAGGATTCCTGCACAGGAACCTGCCTTCTGTTCTACGCTTCAGCCCGTCTATTCTTGTCGTGGGATACTTCCATCAGGACGCACGTTCAATGACAGCGGTCATATCCGCGATGCGTGCCGATCTACACTTGAGAATCTCCTCTCCGAAAGATGCTATAACCCCTTCGCGAGGCACCAGAATCGACTTGGCTTTCGAGGACATGCCACGCACAGTGCACGAAGTAACATGCGCATTTACATACCCCTCCAGTTAAATCGGCATGCTATTGTCGATCGACTTGGGCCCGCATATGATTCGCCTGAGCCTTTGGAAAACAACGACGAAGATGCAAAGTGCTGCAGGTACCCGCCTTCATGCTCCTATTGGTATGAGCTTCCACTTTTTGTAGAAGCCATACGTTTCGTGCGTAAGCTGTCTCGGCTACGCCTAGCGAAGGTAGACAATGAATGATGTAAGCAAAGCGCTTACCTATAACCGTTCAGAATGAACTTTCATGTTTGTAGCGTCCCAAGTAGCTGCCGGAAGTAGTTTTATTCGGCTAATAGCACAGAACTTGCAGTGCCACCAGGGCAGCACACGTACCCTATTCATGTTTACTTGGATATGGGCGACGTGCTTAAAGTTCGCGTGCGCTTTGCATCAAGGATAGGAGAAGGCAGGATGATCAGGGTTCAGCTGTTAGGTGTTGAGTCATGATCAATTCGAAGCTGATCGCTCGAGTGGCGACGGACACAAGGAGCAGCACCATGTTACGTCATCACCTTCCGAAGCAAGGGAAACAAGGTACCTTCCCTCTCCTCTTTCGCAAGTGTCTCCAGGCCGAAGTGTCCTGGCTGTGGGTGGCTTTAGTAGCCATTCCCGCATTTATTTATTTCCACCGTGGGGTGGCAAAACTCCAATTGTTCAAGAGGTACACCTTTTATTTTACAATTGGGGTTAAACACTTGATACATTAGTCGTGAGTGAGAGGCTTGTTTTACTTCATCTATCTGCCTCAATCTATAATATATCAACACACACCACAGGGTCCTACCACAGGGTCCATACCTATGCAAGCCGCAAGCTCTCCGACGTGGAGCGTCGCTGGCACTCTTCGGAACTTGAATGCCTCGCCTTTGTCTGGGCCGTCGAGAAGTTCCATCCCTACCCGTGCGGGCGTCATTTTACCATCGTGACGGACAATAGCGCTTTCACTTGGCTGCAGTCCCCGAAACAATGTCCGCTTCATCGCCTTCTAGTCCGTAACACTATGCAGTTTAATGTCAGTTGACACTACCTGTTTGAGCGCTTCTTTTGGACCGCTTTTTGGAGCGCTTCTATTCTTCTGGGTAGGGATGCGTAGAGCGATGACTGTACAATACCGGGGTCTCTAGTAATGCGATTCCATTCAGCTTCTACTGCTTGCAACAATGCTTATGGGCGCCTTGTGTCAGGATGCACTCAAGCCAGATTAGTTTTCATAATGCTGAAAATGTTATCGATTATGTTGAGGTCCAGACTCCGCGTGGCCCCTCCAGATGTGCCATGCCACTGCTGTTTAGACACTCCTGCAGTGTGTGCGGGACACCAGCCTCCGGGAAATAAAGCAGTCATCCGGTAGAGGTTCATTAAATGCATCTGAAAGAAGAATGCTGTCACAAATTTCTGGGACCTTTCTGTGTATGTATTACACCGCAGCGGTGGCCTAGTGGTTTGAACATCCGCCTCGTATGTGGAAGGTGCGGTGTTCGATCCCCAGGGCCGCCGGGTACCAACCGGTGATGCAATGAGTTCAAACTTTCTTCTGCCTGGTGCTCGGCTTCTTAGAGTGAAATGCTTGGGAAATGAGTCTTTGACCCCGCCTTGTGAAATGAAAACTGTCTTGCGCCCTGGCGGTTTTTTGCCAAAGCTGCCCTTTCGCCATAAAAATTCATCTTTATCATCACAATTTCTGTGTACGGTTAAGCTGTACCCCCCCCCCCTCCTCCTGGAATTCATCACAGCGGGCCAAGACCTGAAAAGCTTGTGTCCGCCACACATTCACGTAGACGTGTTCGCTGGCAGAAAAATTATAGACGTTGTTCTTGTCGTCAGTGCCGGAAAAGAAAAATAAAAATTTAATTTTTAAATGCTAAAATACGTTTTTTTGGCTACGCATGCTATCTTACTGGGAACTGGCCAACCTCCAGACGTTGAGGATCTGATTACAACAAGTGGAGAATGTAGGCTCGTCGCTTAATATCCCTTGCTGCCATTGATGCGACGTCAAGTTTCTGTGACGGCCAGCAAAATTCTAACCGTTTCTGAAGGTGGGCTGCTGTAAGAAGGGGCTCTCTTCCGGCTAGATGACTCTTCAGTCCAGCCTCATAACGTCTCCTTGGAATATTGGGCAAGCCAAAGTCAACCTTGAGCAGCTCGGCAATTTTTTTTTGCTTTTACGGAGGGGTACTGAACGGCTGTAGCTACGAAAAGGTGCTTTTTGCCTTGAGTAGCTTTCCTGGGCATACGGTGATGAGAGGCAGCTGCTACAAGGTTCGCTCTGAAAAAAGCCTTCAGAATGCGACTTACAGCTTTCTGCATATGGCCTACTATTGCAGCGATTTTTCTCTCAAATATAGATCCCTTTCCTGCACCGATTATTTCCGTCCTTTGTTTCACCGTTAACCTCCCTGGCATTTTTGAGGGCGACTGAATGCGCGAACAAAGCAAATGGCATTTAAAGGTAACGAAGAGGCTGTGAAAGCTCAGGGGTGCTCGCCGTAAGCTGCGCACTAACGCATCTCGGTGATGTTTATTTTTCCTTCCATGAATCACCAGTCCTGGACATGTGGGCACTAGAAGAGAGTGACAGTGTTAATGAAACCTTTGACGGCAGAAAAACAATGCCCGGTTATACCAGCAGCAATTTAAAAGAAAGGATATACAATTACGATAAAGTGAATCCCAGCCAATTTGCTGGTAACATAATAGGAGTCCTTCATTTAACAGATAAAGGGCAAAAGAAGCTTTCATAGATCTGTCTTTTCTTGGTAAAATTGGGTTACGCAAAGATGCACTCTTAAAGATTCGTCACCATTCGCGAGATTACCTTCAAATTCACTCAGATCACCTTTTAGATTTTCCACAGACCCTACATTGTTAGCCAAGGTTGAGGGAAAGACGGGCACATATGACTGCCATGGAGGAGAAGTGAAGTTATCGCCGATACCTAAGGCAATAGCGTAGCTTATCCGGTGAGCCCGGAGTAGATAAGCACGACACGTGTCGGCAGCGCATGCGTCTTCACAATTCTTCCCCCTTAAGGAGCGAAGCTGTCGGTGGGCTGGGGCTTGCGTTTCGACCTACGCAAGGTCACCTCTGCGCCGTCGGTTACTTGCTCCTCGTTCCTACAGCCATCGTCTTGCGCGTCGGGTGCCGGTGCAATGTCCGTGTCAGCTTGAGCCTGTACATCCCTATTGTCGTGAACTTGAGGCTGCGACTCTACCTGTGCTTTGCCGCCGTCTTCTGCTGTTGATGTTCCCTCTGTTGCCTCGAGCTTGACGTCAACTCCTTCCACACTTCTCTCTTTGCTTTTAAGCTGATCGAGGTGGCGGCGATCTGTCCCTCCGTCTGCTGCCTTTAGCGTTGTCATGCGCGAGCCTTCTGCGGACTATCACGCCTGGTTTCCGCTTGTCGCCCGCACCATAGTTCTTGAACCATATTTCTTTGCGCAATGGTTTTCCGCTGCTGCACGAACCTGCAGAGGGGAAGGGTCGTGACACGACATTGTGCAACAAACAACGTGGTTCATAGGTGAGAATAATAGAACCAGGGGTTTTCCCGTTTGAGAGAGGGGTACGACGATAATGAGAAAGAATGTGGTTCAGACGATCTTGCAAACTACCGCGTGTATTCCTGCTTAAACCATGCTTCACAGTCCGCACCGCCATTTCCGCCATGCCGTTTGACAGGGGCTTGTAGGGAGCTGTCCGCATATGAGTGATGCCATTGCGCTTCATAAATGCCCTGAACTCCTCACTTGTAAACTGCGGACCGTTGTCCGTTACCAAGGTCCTTGGCAAGCCGAACCGGCTAAACATTGTCTGGAGGGCTTCAATTGTTTTTACCGAACTGGCGAACTTCATTGCAGCTACCTCGATCAATTTTGTATGAGAATCCACCACAGTCAACAGCATGTAACGTTTCAAAGGGCCCGCAAAATCAACATGAATTCTCGACCATGGCTCCTCTATTTGCGGCCAAGGAATGGGTGGTAGGGCCTTGGGCATGCTCCCCCATTCTATGCACGTTGGACAAGTTTTGGCCAGCTGCTCAACGTCCTGATCGAGTCCTGGCTAACAAAATATGGAACGGGCCAAGATTTTAATAGCCTTAACTCCCTGATGCTCATCATGCAGCATACTCAACATTGGTAATCGCGCCCTGGAGGGAATTACTGCTCGATGCCCCCAGTACACAATTCTATGGCTTCGTGTTCATGCTTTCTGTGCATATATGTGCGTAACGGGTCATGCGCAGCTTGCAAGAAGCGTGGCCAGCCTCTGTGAATGTATTTGCAAACTTGCGCGAGTTGGCTATCGTCTGCAGTCATCTTAGCCAAGTAAGTGGCGGATAATGGCCCGGAGTCTAAGTGATGTGTTAAAACAACGTACTCTCGAGCGGCATTTTCTGCAGACTTAGCGTCATAACCCTGGCGTACAGGCAAGCGGCTGAGGGTATCTGCTGGAATTAACGCCTTCCCTGGATTTAACTGTATTTTATAGTTGTACGCACTTAGCAAAAGGGACCAACGCTGAATCCGCGGCGCGGCCATGAATGGAACCGGCTTTTCAGGGTTTAAAAGGCTTAGGAGAGGTTTGAGATCTGTGACGAGTGTGAACTGATTCTCGAGCAGATATTCCCAGAACTTTGTAACACCGAACACAACAGCCAAAGCCTCTCTTTCAATTTGCGAGTAATTCTGCTCCGCGGGTGACAGAGTGCGCGACCGGAAGCCGATTGGCAGACCTTGCCCATTTACCCTGTGATACAGTACGGCGCTTACGCCACACGAATATGCATCGGTGTCCAAGAAAATTGGCTTATTTGGATCGTAATGCCCCAAAAACCGCTTCTTGGAGCAGGCGCTTGGTTTCTCGGAAAGCGTTAGCTTGTCGCGCTTCCCACTGTCAGCGGGCGTTCTTCCTCAGCAGTTCATGCAGTGGTTCAAGAAACGTGGCCAGGTTTCCCAGAAATGCTTGGTAGTAGGTCACGAGCTCCAAAAATGCCCGCAGTTCTGTTACACACTTTGGCTTGGCCATCCGCGTTATCGCATTCATGTTGGCCGCTCTAGGTAACAAACCATCCGCACTAATCCGGTGTCCCCGAAATTTAATTTCTGCTTGTCAAACTAACATTTCTTCGGATGCAACTTGACACCGTGCTGTCGGAAACGTTCGAAACGTTTACGCAGCGTTCGGGAGTCATCGCGTTTCTCCGCGATTACAACATCGTCCAAGTAAACTTGAACGCCCGGAATGCCTTGCACAATGCCCTCCGTACGTCTCTGAAAAATAGCAGGAGCAGAGGCGACACCAAAAGGCAGTGGATTAAAGCAGAACAAGCCTTTATGCTTGTTTACGACCAAAATAAGCACTGCTCCGTACACACGCCTTCTTTACGGTCACATTGAAATCGCCACACAATCGAATGGAGCCGTTTTTCCTGATAACTGGAACTAGGGGCGTAGCCCAATACGCGTTATCGATAGGCGAGAGAATGCCGTCTTTGACAAGTAGGTCTATTTTTACAGACACTTGCTCACTCGTTGCGTATGGCACGGAACGAGTTTTGCAAAATCGTGGCGTCACATTTTCATGCAGTAGCAAATGGACTGCGGGGCCAGCAATGCGTCCAAGACCTGATGTAAACAGATCTCTGAACTCCTCAAGCAGTGCGCTAACCGAAGGTGGGTGCGAAAAATTTTTCTCACTTGCAGTTTCCTCGCCGGCAATGCTTAGGACAGGCCTCCAATTGCGTTCAAATGCGCTGATGATATCGCGTCCGCACAAGTCCGGGCCGGCGCACTGCAGTACGATTAGCGTCGCTTCCAGTGTTTTTCCCGCATACGAGACACGAAGCTTGGGTTCACCTTTCACAGGAAGTTTGCCTAAAAAGCAGGACAATTGCAGAGACGTCTCGCGGAGTACTGACCAGGCATGTCGATGCTTGCAGTAAGTCTTCCACGTAATAATGGAGACTGGTGATCCGGTGTCTACCTGCATCCTGAGAGGAACTCCATTCCAGCGCAAGGTGCGAACCATGGGCTTGACCAAGTTTTTAGACAAAGCGTACGCATTTAGCACGCACAGCTCACTGTCACTCTCTGAAGAATAGTTTTCGCAATGTGCCACTCTTGGTTGTTTGAAGCTGCTCATTTTAGCCAGGTGCCCTTTACGTCGGCAGCAAAAACATTCCACCCGGCGAAACTTGCATTTCTCTGCTTTATGTGCAGTGCTGTCGCAACACGGACAAACGGCATCCTCGCTGGCTCTGGATGAAGCATGCGAATGAATCTTGTGATTCGGTGGTCCCCGCAGCTTGCTTCCCACAGCATGAACGTTGTCATGATCCCTTCTCCTATCCATGTGATCCACGTTGACAGCCGCCATCTCTGCCGCCAAAGCTGTATCCTCTGCTTCTTTCATTGTTAGAGACGATCTTGACAAAAGATTCCGCTAAACTACAGTGTCCCGCAGACCGCAAACTAGTCTGTCTCGTAACATCTTGTCTCTTGATTCGCCAAAATTGCAACTCCCGGCCAACTTCGGGATCGCCACAATAAAGTCCTTTGTCGTTTCGGGAAGACGCTGATACCTGGTGAAGAACTTGTACGACTCTGCTATTTCATTGCCTTTTGGCGCATAATGCTCTATTAATAGTTGAACCAGCTTCTCGTGGGTAAGCTCCTGAATCTTGGCCGGAGCGCAACGCCCCGTTATTATGCCGACTGTTGCTGCACTCAAAGCCGCCGTTAGAAGCGCCCGTCGTTTCTTCGAGTCGTCGATTCCGTATGGTTCAAAGTAAGACTCCAGACGTACCTGGTAGGCGTCCCAACTGTCTTCCGCTTCATCGAAAACCGGTGGTCCAGCATGGGCCGCCATCAAACAGGCCGTTGCCCGGCGGTGGGCCGCTCGTCGCCACTGAAGTGAATGGACACGAGGTTGGCGGCGAATGGGCGGGTTTTAATGAAATGTTAGTTGGTTTTATAGCCCCCTGGCTAAGGGCGTCGCCGATACCTCAGGCGATAACGCAGCTTATCCGGTAAATTCGGAGTAGATAAGCACGGCACGTGTCGGCAGCGCATGCGCGCCTTCACAACAAGGAGGACACCGAAAACATTTGGCGGGTTGGTCATGGGGGTGACGATTGTAGCCCGGATGGTCCTACGAGAAGAAGTAGGCGGCGCAAACTTTATCTTCACAGCTTCAAAATCGGCCCCTATGCAGCTTGAAAGGCCCGCCGGTCGATGCTAGCGCGATCACATTCAAATTGACCGCAACTATAAATCTAATGCGAAACTGAAAGCCCTTATTTCCGCGATTCCACACGGGAACATGGGCGAAACACGACGTGTTGCTTGCCTCTTTATATCTTGAATGGTAAATATCTCAGGTGGCTAACATGTGATTTGCAAAGCAGAATATTAGACCAACTATTTTATCCATATCCACACAGCATCACGGTGGACCGGCAATGCTGACCTTTCTTGTCTTACTGGCGATATGAAGCGCAACAAGTCTTACACTTCGCTTGGAACACCTCTCGAACTGCGGCTGAAGTCGCAGTTGCACCATTAAATTTTTGAAATGAGAGACCCTAAGTGGATCCCCTGACATTACTGACTGCAGCAGAAAAGGGCTGTTAGGTAGATTTGCCGCATGGTTCTCTACCAGTCGTGTAAAGGAGTTAAACGTTGACAGATGACTGTTTTCAGATGAAGTTTAAACACCTACTGAATTCCGAATGCTCGGCCTGGATGCAAATTTCGATTTGCTTCGTAAAGTGACTTCGTTAAACACGTAATGTGAAGCTTAGGAGCTGCATTTTGTGGCTTCGAAGTGGCTAAAGAAACTTGCTTTCCCGGCATGCGCGCCATATCCTTCGAGAGAAGGGAATAGCACAGACAGACAAGAGTAGAACAGTTGGTCTGAAAATGAACGCGCAAAAACCAAAGTAGTGTTCAACACTCTCGGAAGAGAACAGCAGTTCACAATTGGTAGCGAGGTTCTGCAAATGGTAAGGGAATACATCTAGTTAGGGCAGGCAGTGACCGCTGTACGTGGTGCTTTATGGCCATGTGATTTTACGTGCTGCCGTAGAGCTACAACGAACGCCACTTTGTCCGCAATGAAACTTAATATCTGCACTAAAAAATAAGCTAAAGGAGAAAATTTGCATAATTTGATAGTAATTTTGATGAGAACGGCGCAGGTATGGAACCCGCGGCGCGCCACCTGAGCTCGACTCATTGGGTAAGCATAGGTATCCAAAAAATATGGCGTCAATGCGTCGCGTGTCTTCCGCCTAGTGAAATTCTTGGTGAATGTTCTCGGCGCAAGCCCAAAATCTGCGATTTCTTTCATTGTACTCCGCATCCTGCCACACTCGGCTAAATACAGGTGGTTTGACCGCAGAAGTCTACGTAGACCCGATTGCAGAACACAATACCTCTAACCATTACAGATGCTCCTGTAGAAAACTTGATCCTGGCAACTATCAACCAAACCTCATATTTAGAATCAAACGAATGCAAATATGAACCGATCTGGGCCACTGTTCAGACGTTCCCATATATACCAGTCGTAGCATGCGCCGGGTTTTTTCGACTGACGCACTTATTGAGCAAAAGAAATTTTTCGCTCTTTAAAGAATGGGATGTAAAAAGGAAAGCATTTTTCGGAGACCACACATCAGCAGTTTGAACCCCAATTTGATATATGACACTTTAGGGTGTACATTACCTTAAACGCAACATGTCAGATTTTCGAAATTCGCCAAAATACTCCAAATAGGAATGAACTCTCTCTATTAGTGCAGCAGAAGGCTTTCATTAAAAATATTTAGATATCTACGCCATGCTGTAGGAGATCGCGTCCCAGGTGACATCGGGTTGGCCATCAGAGGCGGATCCCAGCCTTGAGTCAGCTGAAGTCGAGGATTGAAGCACATCCCTATTTCGTGATTACTTGACCGTGGATGGCACAGGCATCCGGTAGGGCATCGTGGAATCGGGCTGCGTGGATGGCACTGACTGAACAGGAAACATAAAAAAGCAAGTTTGTATACAGCGCCCTCGTTCAATCTAGTATAAGAGGGCTGATAAGGGTTGGTTGGTGCATGTGGACGGAAAGTAAGATAAAAGCTCCAAAACGAAACCAAGAGACCGAGATACAAAGTCGCACTGTGTGCAAGTGTGGTTCTCATTTATTTTGTCTTGTCTTAGCACTTTTACTTATTTTCTGTCCAACTAGTTATTTTGGTGCCTCGCCGCCTAACACAAAATATTTGACGCTGAGTACTCAAATACCCGTGGTATTTGCATTATCAGCACGCGTTAAAGAACTTCATTTAGTTTAAAATATAAGGTAGCCCCCTTCTGCTCGTGCTCTCGTGTTCTATATGTTCTTTACAGATGTTAAAGCTCACAATTTACAATTTAAAAGTGTCTCATTAACACCAAAAAAACTACTGTCCCTTTTAACGCATATACTGCTTATTGTACCAGGCTGCTACATCTTTCGCCTTACAATCTTAAAGGTTAGACAAGCATAAGAACACATACTAGATTATGTGGTATCTTTTTTAAGGTTTACTTAGGAGCCGTTACAAATCGTACATGAGAACGAAGGGCAAGCGACGAACTCATTTTTTAATGAATTTCCAGACTCTCTTAGACATTTGGCAACCTCAGCTCTTCAAAAATTTGCTTAATCTTTGTTTTTGGTACTAATGCACAGTTGAGTACAAACTTCACGATTTTATACTTTGGGTAGACCTGAAAGGAAAGCATGCGGCTAAGCACCAATGCGACGCTAGTTCGTTCTCGCATCCGAAATTTTTGAGATTTTTAGAGAAAGTTATCCCTGCTGAACAATATGGTAGAGTCACAAATAGCGACGCCTACTGTTGCAATTTTCTAATTGCAGGACAATCCATGTGGGTACAACTCAGTTACAATTCCACCGCTAGAATTATACTCCGAATCACAGTTCAAAGCTTATTCAATGAATTTCAAATCTGTACGCCTTTTTTACAACGTTGCACGAGAATGAGTGCGGAAAGATCCCCTTCAGCAAGATCTATTCTTGCATTGATGCTAAGGCTTCTTTTTCGTGAGGCAAGCTATTCACATCATACCGACTGAATGCAGCGCCGGTGCCTGTTCTGAATATCCAGGTCACTTGGTTGCGATGGAAAAAGTGGTATACTCGGTACGATGCCTGCCCTAAAACAAATATAAACAAATCAAAACTACATTTCAATCCCTCCTACCAAGCAGCTGGAAAGAGCACGCAAAATGAATCGCGACAAAGGTGAAGCGTGTGTAAGCTGCTCCGTTTGTTCCGCGATGGCCGAAATTCCAAACGGCGTTGCGTAGTCGTGTTTTCTGCTTGAAAGGCACACCGGAAAACACTACTCGGTGAGCACGAACAGATCCTACAGGGAAGAGACTCTCGGGTAATCAGCGAAAATAGCGGGTGCTCCTCTTCCTCTGATTTTAGCTGATAGCGCACGACTGCGAAAGATTGAAAGGCATTGGTTTAGAGATTCGGGAAGCCTTTGCACTGTTTTGCACTTCCGGCTGGTCTTGCGCGCACTGTACCCTGCGTAATATCTTAGTCTAAATTAAGAAGTGGGCTTGCAAGGGTATCTAATGCAAAGTGTAAATAATTATGGTCATTAAGAGACTGTCTGGGTTCTAAAAGAAGGGTAGTGTAGCAAGGGGTGCAGAGAGATAGGTGGGTGGTTTAGATTACGAAGTTTGCTTGGACACGATGGCCACGGCTGGCACAAGATACGGTTAATTGGAAAGATATGCAAGAAACTTTTTTCCTGTCTCATATCCGCAAGCTGCATGACGAGAAGTGCAAGCGTCTGTCTTTTCAAGAAAACGAAAACAGGTTCTATAGTAATCTTATCCATGAGTGGCGAGCACTGGGCTCCAAATCCTTGGATGTCCTGGAAGCCTGGCGCTCCCCTTGAAATTTATGAGCGTGAAAACCATCACTGCTGTTGGTTTACCGCCGCGGTTTGGCTTCCGCTGCTTTGAGTCCAAATGATTGCGCGAATCTGCAAAGCAGAAACGTCGCTAATACTTGTAGCGTGGCAAAATTAGGAAGTAAATGCCCAGCGGGAATTCACCGGTGGCAATCTGTGGTGTATACCACGGACTTGGGCATTCTTCACCGCACTTCAGGACTCAATGGAATGACAAAAATCCGCATTGATGTGTAGTGTAATAATGCGATGAGATACAAGCAAGAAAGAATGACAAATTATACCTTTTTTTAGCGCAACCAGGGCAGGGGCACAAAGAACAAAGACAAAGACGAGCGCTCCTGTTTGTCTCTTGTCTTTGTGTGCCGGTCCTGGTTGCGATAAAAATATATATAATTTGTCACAAATACAACTAGCCCAACATCTAACTCTTTTAAACAAAAGAGAACTGAAGAGGATTGGTTTTTCATGCAGTCATTATTAACGACAGTCGTTCGAAATTAAATTCTTCTGCGGGGAAGTGACAATATTCTTCACTGAGAACCCTACTCGCGGTTAAACAAGATGCAAAAGTTCACTGCGTGTAAATCTGGATTGGCGCGGCTCAAGCTCAAGGCTTCTGTCACGTGTAAGGTATAGCCGATCTTGGCCAGGTTCTGCATCCGAAATAAGAGCGTGTAAAATGAGGCAATACTTCTTTCCTGATATCACAAAAAAAGCTGAAAACGAAGCCCAAAGCCGGCGCGAAATTACACCCATTTCGATGGTCATTCAACCTAGGGCACACAATAATTTTATAGCCTCATTCCCTGAGCACTTATCTTTCCTTGCCCTTCTGTGCATTCCTAATTTAATTCTATGTAAACGATATTCCGTATTAAATCCAAATGAAAACCCTGAAACCGTTCTGTATTAATCATTCAGAGCTTCGCTGCAAGCCGAAACCACCAATGCAGATGTACTGGCTTTGAGCCTTGCACTTTTGATTCTACTCTTTAAAAAATTACCGGTCCTTCATGCCGCTTTTCTTTTCTTGTATATGATAGATTATGCTTCGCGAAGGCAACGCTTACTGCGTTTTCTAAGCTGGGAGCGGGGCCACTACGAACGTTTCTTGCAGTGCGGTAGCATCTCTCAGGATAACCGACACTCTTTCACAACCTAGTCACAATAGTCGAATCTTTCACCATTCGGCTGAAAATAATTTTCGTTCAGCTATTGATAACAATAGTGAATAGATTGCGGCGTTTCTCTCTTCAAGGTGCGAGAGCATTAAAACTGAAATACATAAAAACAGATACGACGCAAAATGCTGAATGCGTAATCAAATACGTCGAAAATACGTAACAAAAAACGTTCGAAAAAGTTTCGTTCGGATTCGTTGCCAAGCTGGCAACACCCGCCAAGCAGAATTTGCTTTGGCTACTTTGCGTCGCCCAATTGTTCGAAAACAAGAGCGGGCGTGTGGTTCATTATGGTCAGATGCATTGGTGAGAGAGTACGATCTGAAAACGGATGGAAACATTTAGGTATAGATTACACGTAGAAAGTAAATACAGGGACAACCGAGTTCCTAATAGGTACCTGGCAAGAAACGCGCCGAAAGCTTCCCATTTCAGTCAGTAGCGAGCCCTTAGCGTACCTCGACTAGGCCTTCTAGCTTGAGTAGGGCCACAAAACGAGGCAAGAGAGGCAGCGCTGCACGCATGCCCATCAGTTAGCAGCAGTCTCGCAGTATACGCAAGATTACTGCGCCCGCCTAACTAAAATTTTGTAATACGGCTGTGAACACCCTAGTCGAATACTTCACAACCATGACGAAAAGATGACGCCGAAATCTTAGAGAACAAAGAACGGCATTTTAGAGTTCCGGTTCGGAATGTACCAAATAAATCCAAAATGACGGCTCACCCTCTGCGGCGGCTTGTTTCACCCACAAAATAAAGCTGGGGCATCTATTCAGCTCACCTTCCTAACGCTTATGAAGAACATGCGCTCGAAGTTCAATTTTAGGTGCCAAGGCCAACGTATTATTCGAAGTTCAGCCTGTTTCAAGCATAGTGAGCCCCCTACAAAATTCTGGGGGGTCGAAGAGTTCCTGCTCGACTGGCGCATATACCAGGGTACAGCACAGAGAGGCTATATCTCGAGCTTTCTCTGCCTTGGCACAGTTAGCGTCATATAGAGAGAAGTAGGGAAGAGCTGCAATGCAGGGAAGACAATAGCGAATTTTGCTCTATTCTATCTTTTCCGACAATCAAGATTAATTTTTTATTTCAGCGGTAGCCCTGAAAACGCGGTTCATTTTACAATCCTACTCAATGAAGAGAGGAGTTTCATCTCAGAAGTTGCGGAAAGAAGGCAATCTTTGGAGTCCTACAGCTGAAAATAATCCCAGGACGTGACAGTTGTCCTTAGTAAATCGACAAATTTAAAATTTAAAGTGAATTCTGCAAAATATCGACCTAAGTTCATAAGCACAACTCGTAGGCGTTCACTGAGCAGGCAAGCATAATTAGCTAACATACAGAACTGAAAAAGGAATGTGCACAAAATAAAATGCTCGTAAAGTTCAGTAGACACTCACAGCTTCAGTACCACTGAAAATACAAATTACAGGATTGCACTAAATTCTGCTTAAGAGCGGAAATGCGAATGCCTTTCCCTTTCCTCTCTTTCTCCCTACATTTTTCATTTTTAATTTTTTTGCTTAATATCTGAAGCATGGTTGCTTTTTGTTTTCATATACTGTACCTTTTATTTGTTTAATTCCTTTTATTTTTACATTATAATTGTTTGTTTCTTTTTAATTCTTATTATATTAGGTAAGCCTTTTCACGCACTTACATCGTTCTTCATCGACTCGATCCCACAAAACCTGCTTCAAACACAGCATTTATTTTCATTATTTCAGTTTACGAAGTTAACTAGCTAAAATTTATCAACCAAACTTTTTCCTCTTTAAGACCTACTAACGCAATACGCAACGAATAAAGCTTTTGCTCATTTATCTCCGCAGTACGGCATAATCGTGCGGACAAAATTTGCGAACACTTTTTGCTGTCGTGACGTGTCCCTGTCTGCCAGCGCTGCGATTCAATGATTGCAAAAGGGAGGATTGTTGGGCCAGTTGGTTCATAATTGAGGACTGAAAACGGCGCGAAAAACGGGACAAGATAGAGAGAAGCAACACACACAACAATGAACTTGCAACTGAGAAGCTTCATACACTTCTCAACTGTACGAAGCTTTCGTCGTCCACACGAGAGATTTCAAGTGCTTGAGCGTGCCGTCTCTTCGCTTATAGGGAAAAGAGATAGCCTTTTTAGATATTGACCTGAAATAGTATCAATCTTATATAATGGTGTTCTTTTAGTTTTTATGTGTATTGCCTGTATTTATTGCGCTTTCGCATGAAATACACTCAGTTGTAAGTTCGGTACTGTGTGGGTTGCTTCTCTCTATCTTGTCCTGTTTTTCGCGCCGTTTTCAGTCTTGATTCAATGATGTTCGACAGCTACCAACTAGCCCAACAATATACCTTGCATATTGAGTTTTGGGTCTTAATTATTTTGTTCTGTTAATTCGCGGCTATCTTCCAATCGCGAAGTGTGTAGATCAAACGTGGCAGAACGTATCATACTCACTACACCGCAACAATAAGTACCAGCAGAAGAGCAGGATTGAAAGCGGCAGTTGCCATTTTCCTGGAAGGCAAACAGCAGGCAGATTGAAAAACACAGGAAAACTGATTCCAGAGATAATCATTTGGCGCATTTACATACGCCTGATATGCTTCTTGTGAATGAATTTCAAATCAACATAATGAGGCTGAAAACCTGCACAGTGAGCAGCATTTGCGCACATAACTGACCTGTCACACGAGCATCTGTCGACGTTTTGGCAATGGTAGAGAGGGTGACTCACATTTCACGTGATTGTTTATTATACTTTTTGCTGGTACTGTGACGTCCATTCATAATTTTCGGTCCACCAATGACGCGATGAAAAGTTGGAACGATCTACCATGGTTTCATCTTGGAATAACTTATTGTCCGCGCGTTACGAAAATGAACTTCGACTTTTCGCAATCCCCGCTCTTGTAATTTCATCCCAAGAGACGGAGGTCTTGCCAATGACTTGCGAGATAGCAATGTATGATTACCGCGCTAACAGAAGAATTGTACTTGCATATTTGACTTCAACTATCCAATACAAGATGCGCTAAGATAAAATGCTGACCCCCCTCGAAACGCTTAAAAGGAATGCATAAAATTCAAGTTTGATTAGAATTTCATTGCAAATTATGAGGAAGAAAGACTTCCCAGCTAATCGCCTCAAGTCTGCAGACAAAGAAATAAATTAAATTGCTTCAGTACCTTGCACATATTAACAGTCCAAACAGCCAAAGTAAAAGGCAAGGAAGCGATCGAGACACGTGAAGCGCTTGCGCTGTAACCATCTAATCGTCATCTACATCATTTTAACGCTTTTTGCCTATAAATACAGTAGTTCGTGGCACGCTTTCTGTAAGTGTAAACTCCCAGCCATTTTGGGGTTCTTCGGAAGCCCATCCGGTGATTTCCGTTAAGCTTGTTTTATTTTTAGGAAACTCCTCAACTTAGGTGTTGGCCGTATGACACGTACTGCCAGCGTCATCGAATTACTAGACTGGAAACCAGCACTCTAATTCTTCCCTCACTAGACCATCATAGAAGATTAGGGGCCTCAATTTGCATTGTTACTCTGAGCCTTATGATTGCACGAGTTATTTAACACGGTTAAAAATCCAGTTGCATTTGCATGATAATAAACTATGAAAATGCGAGCTAGCCTGTCTACCTGAACCAAGCGATATCGACTGAAGGTATACAAAGTAGCTAAATCCATAATTTATTTATCGGTCTGACCATGAGAATATAAAGCGATTGTGTGATCTAACACTTTATGTCAGCTGTTTAGTTCTACCCGCTCTGAAACTTCCAGCCAAAATCCAGTATAAAAGCATTAGCCAGCTTTTGATGCTGTCGCCTTCAAGATAATTTCTGGTCTGTGTATGCGTGCGTGCGCGCGCGCGCGCGCGCGCGCGCGTGTGTGTGTGTGTGTGTGTGTGTGTGTGTGTGTGTGTGTGTGTGTGTGTGTGTGTGTGTGTGTGTGTGTGTGTGTGTGTGTGTGTGTGTGTGTGTGTGTGTGTGTGTGTGTGTGTGTGTGTGTGTGTGTGTGTGTGTGTGTGTGTGTGTGTGGGTGAGCGCGCGCGGGCGGGGGGGGGAGGGAAGGCGTAAATATCGTCCACTTTTTAACAGGTTGGTGACGGAACCACCGTTCTTCATTTTTAGATTGCTTTATGTTTGTTTCTATTTTTTAAGTGTTAATGAATAACTACATAGTACTTTACAGTTCTTAAATACAGAAATGATGATGATGATGAAATAACTTTATTTGCACCCGTCAAGGAATCAGAGGGCGAAAAAGACGAGTCTTGACCGCCGTCATCTTCCTCCCCTTTCAGCAGGCTGGGATCCCTTGGGATTCAGCGGTGTCCAGGGCCAGACGGATGACTTCTTTTTGTTCTTCTTCTTTCTGGCTGGCCATTAAAGCCTCCCAGGACTCTATATTCCTGTCTGGTTCGTTGTGGCTAGGGCATGTCCACACCATGTGGATCATGTCTGCTATTTCATTACACTGTTTACACCTGGGGTCTTGGATCGCCGGATGCCATCTGCTTAGTGCGAGTGGGTTCGGAAAAACTCCCGCCTGTAACTTTCTCCATATGACCTCTTCCTTTTTGCTGAGGCCCTTGCATGCTCCAGGTAATGTCTGTCTTCCTAATCTGTAATGGTTAAGAATATCTTGGTACGTGTTCAGCTCCTCGCTCGTCTGAAGGGACTCTCTACTCGACGAGACCGCATTGGGGTCCCGGTGTGTGAGTCCTCGGGCCAATGCGTGCGCTGTCTCGTTTCCCCGGAGGCCCTCGTGGGCCGGAGTCCAAACAAGGTTAATTAGTTCTGCCGGTGTCGGGCCGGCTGTGAGAATTTTGACTGCTTCGACAGATACCCTGCCTGCGTTGTAGTGGCGGATAGCCGATTTGGAATCTGTTATAATCACCCTAACATTCCGTTGAGTTAAAGCCAGCGCAATGGCTACCTCCTCAGCCGCTGTTGCATCACTCTGTTGGGTGCTGCAGCACGAGACTCGGTATCCGCCCGCCCTGGTCGCCAGGGCTACGAAACCCGTTCTGCCTTCATATTCCGCCGCGTCCGTGTAAACCACGTCCTGTCTATTGGCTAATTTTTTCTGCAGAGCTTTCGCTCTGTCCTTTCGCCTACCCTCATGGTGTACCGGATGCATATTCCTTGGGAGTGTTGGGATTCTGATTTTGTTCCTTATGTCTGTTGGGATATTCTCCGTGTGTTTGAGCCGCGCTCGAGGTTCGAAGCCTAGCTTTTCTAGTATTTTTAGCCCCGAATGGCTGCTGAGAAGTCGTTGTTGTTGCGCTACTCTGGTAGCCTCAATGAGCTCGTCTAGGGTGTTTGCAATCCCCATGTTCAGAATTTTCTGGGTGGATGTGTACGGGGGGAGGCCCAGAGCGGTTTTGACGCCTTTCCTAATTAGGATTTCAATCTTGTTTTTTTCTGCTTTGGCTAGCCGTAGGTATGGTGCCAAGTATGTGATTCTGCTGATTACAAATGACTGAACTAGTCTTAAGAGGTTCGTCTCCTTCATTCCCGCGTGTTTATTTGCTATTCTGTTGAGTAGCCTACACGTCTGGCTTACACTCCATTCGAGTTTTCGTATCGTTTCGGTGTTCTTACCGTTTGTCTGTATCCTAAGACCCAGTACTCTAATCATCTCCACTGATGGTATTTTGTCCCCGTTTACCGTTAGCGTTATCCCATGTTCATGGGGCTTTGTTCGTCTCTTTTGTGGGCCGAGGAAGAGCGCTTCAGATTTCTCGGCAGAACATTTGAGTCCTACTTGTTTTAGGTACGACTCAATTTCCTCGATCGCTCTTTGGAGGGTACCTTCGATGTGCGCGTCACTGCCTCTGGTAACCCAGAGGGTGAGGTCGTCCGCGTATATTGTGTGGTTGAGCCCTTCTATACGCGTCAATTTCTGTGGTAAGCCAATCATTGCAATATTGAAGAGTGTCGGTGATAGGACCGAGCCTTGGGGAGTACCTTTGTTGCCCAGCCTTATGCCTTTCTCTTCCTTCCCTCCTAGGCTGATAGTAACTGTTCTGTTTGAAAGAAAGTCCTTCACGTAGTTGTATACCTTTCCCCCTACATTTAGAGTTTCTAAGCGTTCTAGTATGGCTGCGTGGTCAACGTTGTCAAAAGCTTTGGCCACGTCAAGGCCGACTGTTGCTCTGGTATCAGCTGTTTCGTTGTCTAGCACTTGTTCTTTAAGTTGAAGCATAACATCGCATGCAGAAAGATGTGCCCTGAATCCGATCATTGTGTCGGGGTAAAGCTTTTGTTCTTCTAGGAATCTGTTTAGCCTCGTTTGAATAACGTGCTCCATTAGCTTACCTACACATGAGGTAAGCGAAATGGGCCTCAGGTTTTCGAGACTTAGTTTCTTACCTTGTTTTGGAATAAGGACTAGGTTGGCCTCTTTCCACGAAGTTGGTATTCGGCCCTTGTCCCAACATTCCTGCATGTACGCTGTTAGGTTTCTAATTGATGCATCATCCAAATTCCTCTGCATGCGATTGCTGATTCTGTCTGGACCTGCCGCAGTTTTAGTTCTGAGTCTGTTCAACTCCGCCCTAACCTCTCCGATGGTGATGGGCCCATCTAGAAGAGGATTCTCTGCGCCCTTGTACTCGGGGAGGGGTGTGGGTGGTGTGCACCTCAAGTACCGGTCCCTCACTTCAGAGATTAGTTGATCGCTAGTGCCTTCGTATTTATATACGAGTTTCTGTAGTTGTTGTCGTGCCTCATACTTTGTCTTGTCCGGGTCTAAGAGATGTCTGAGCATTTTCCACGTGTTGGCTTTGCTGATTCTGCGGTCCATCTGCTCGCAGATACTACCCCAGTTTTGTCTGGTTAAGTTCAGCGCGTGCTCCTCGATATCTCTATTCTGTTTGGCTAGGAGCTTACGTATGTTTCTGTTCCCCTTGTTTTGAGCAAGGTTTTCTTCTAGCTCCCTTTTCTTGCGCCACAGGCCTATCATACGCCTGTCTACCTCCTCGGTGGCTTCTTTAACTGCTGCGAGAAGGTCTGTGCCCCAAGATTCTATGTCCCTGATTGCGTCTCGGGTAGGAAGGTTCGCCCTGAATAGATCCCAATTTACCGCTGCGACCTTTTTGGGTCTCGGTGTGGGCGGTCCGTCTTCTACCACAATCTCAATAATTTTGTGGTCGCTTCCTAGGTCCTCCCCCGTGTTACACCACCTTGCCGTGATTTGGCCTCCGGTGAGTGTTAAGTCAGGTGTAGTGTCTCTACTCACGCTATTGCCCTGTCTTGTTGGTTTGATGGGGTCAGTGATCAAGATGAGCTCATTGTGGAGAATGCTGTCCCAGAGTTCTCTGCCCTTGATTTGCGTATATTTGTATCCCCATGCGGGATGATGAGCGTTAAAGTCCCCGACAATGACGATAGGGTTTTTGCCCGCTATCTGTTTCGTTTTTGCGAATAGCCTGTCGAAGCCGCAATCCTTTCTCTGTTTCGGAGAGCTGTATACGTTTAAGACGAATAGGCTTTTCTCTCTCCGCTTACGCGGTATCATTTCGATTAGAGTGTGATCTAATTGGACGTGCCCTGTCTCGTGCTGCAGCGCGGTAACGTTGCGTTTGACAAGGGTGGCAACCTGCGTGTTGTCCCCTCGGCCCGGGTACGATTTGTAACCGGGCAGCTTCGCGTTTTTCCCGCACTCTTGTAAAGCTATAATTTCCGGTTTGTCTCCGTTTGCAAGGAACGAATGTAAAACGGCCCGTTTACGCCGAAAGCCCCTACAGTTCCACTGCCAGATAGTATTATTGTTCTTTGGCCAAGGCATTTTTGGTTGCTTGGAATTCCGCGTATATCCATAGGTCCCTTTTCTCAAATTCCGCCGTGAGAGCAGCGTCTCGCTTTGCAAATTCTACTCTGATCGTTTCTGTGACTTGTTTCATGAATTGCATTAGTGTTCCGTTCAGTAGCTTCATGTCCTGTTGTTGTTTGTCATTTAGTTGTTCGAATTTGGTCTCAAGATCCGACTCTTTGGTACGTTTCTTTTTTGAAGGGGGTTTTTCAACCTTCTCTGTCTCAACCTCTCTATCCTGCTCCACTTGCATAGGCGCCATTGCCTTTTCCTGTTGCGGTTTGTTTTCCTCGGGTTGTTTAGCTGTCGTTTCTAGCATTTTGATCCGCTCTTCTTGCTTCTTAATATAATCAGTTAAAGTCTTAATCTGATCTGCCTGCTGTTTAATAAGTTCTTTTAATTCTTTAACTGTCTCGGAGTCCTGGGAAACTTTAGCTGGCCAGCTCACCTTTGCAGCTTGCTCCTTGCGTGGCTGTTGCTGTCCGGTTTGTAGCCGGGGGAACGACTCTGACCGAAACCTCGTTCTGCTGCCGGATCTATCACGGGAGCGGCTGTTCCTTCGGTCTTCTTGCTTCGCTTCTTCAGCCTCCTGTTTGGCTTCCCATTGGCGTTTCTTGACAATATAAGGGGTGCGAAAGAGATTTTTGCACCTCTTGTCCCCGGTGTAGTGTTCTTTGCCACATAGTTGGCACTGCGGTGTACATTGGTGCCCCTCGGGGGGCGATGTCATGCCACAGCCGCGGCACTTGGTCACCTCACTGTCGCAGACGTCCGAGCGGTGGCCAAGTCCTCCGCACTTGTAACAGACCTCATAGCGTTTCTTGTATAGAAAGCACTTGAAAGTGATTCCGCTCAAGACTACTCTGCGTGGTACTTTCTCTTCTTCAAAGGTGATTAGGAAAGATTTAGTCTTCCCCATTCTTCGTGCATCTATGACTAGAGGGTTGAATCCGTTAATGTTCAGTCCTTCTAGTACATACTTGTGTGTGTATTCCACATCAATTCCATGGATGACTCCTCTGCCGCAACTCTCTGGTGCGTTCATGTAGGTGGTCACACCGCGTTCCTTGTCTCCGATCTTGACAGTTTCAAGTTTCTCCACCTTCCTCGCGTTTTCGTAGCTAGGCGAGTGGTAGGTAATCGTTCCTTGCTTGGCGTTTATAGCTAGTCTGTCCTTCAGTGCCTCCTCGTCCTTGATTCCGGCGTTCTCCCTGATGGCCGCCGCAATTCTCATCTCGGTGGTGCTCTTCAGCATTGTGAGTCCTTCTTTGGGACGCAGAACTACTTTCCATCCGGTCGCTGGAAGTCTCGGGAGGTCTGAGGCTATTGAACGTTCAGCGAGTTTCCGTCCCGCCTCTCTGTAGGCTCTCGTGTCGCTGCCGTCGGTCGTCGCAACAGTGGCGGCGTTCGCTGCCGCCGCGTCTCCGGCACCATGTTGGTGTCCTAGGTGGCGTTCGTTGTTCTCCAATTTTTCCGCTCGCTTCTTCAGTCGCATAATCCATTCTTCTTTTTCGGTTTCTTTGGGGTCGATGTCGGTTCCCACCACCGCCACTTCCATCGTCATCGTGGAGCCGGGCGCGGTCGGCGATGGCGGGAGCTCGCCGGTCGCCGCCTTCCCGGTCGAAGTAGGCCTATCGTAGCGTGTAGCGCTGGCGAACTTGGAGTGACGATATAGGCTTTAAAGATGCACTTACAGGCACAAATGTCGTATCCTCGGGTTGCTTGCACCTTAGGAAACAGGTTTCAAGGACATTTACGGTCAACGTAGGAAAAATCCGCCATGAAATCACTGATTTCGCGGAGCCGACGTGAACGCGTCCGTACTCCTCGACGCCCCCTGGCGGTCACCTAAATACAGAAAGCAAGTTCGTTTTCACTCTACCGAATTTGAATGCTGACCTTCTGATTTACGTCTCGGTCCTGCTCTCAATCACCCAATCCTCTAACCATGTCTTAATAACGTCCCAAAGAGGCGCATTCAGATAACCTTCTTTATTACTGTTGCCTAGTGCCTCGATACACGACGGCGCCTACTTCAATGCGAAAGTTAAGGTAGTCAAAATACTAAATCTTATTACGACGACTTCAAGCAAGCAGCACTTTGTTGCCACTGATTTCAGAGTGAACAAAAATTTCTCTTTTATGGCTTTTGTACAAGCAATCTATAATATCCCTTACATATGGGTTGTCCTCCATTCGTAAGCAAGAAGACAGCACATACTTAAGAATGTTTAAGAAAGCCACACATACTCAGACACCATTATTTATGCAATGCTTTTCTGTAGCACCTAGCGCTAGAAATCTTCGTTAAAGAATGTCAGTACAATAAAAAAGAATTCAAATCCTAAAGCATAAGCACAGAAGCCACAGTTTCAAACTTCTGGATGCATCGGCTTCTATAGCCACTCGCAAGTGTTTACAAGAAGTACCATTGCTACGCTCCGGCATTCTTTCTGCATGCTCCCTAAAAGCTGGATCAGTTGAGTTGTTCCAAACTTTAAATAAGCACGACTTGTAATAAGAACATTCTATCCATGCTGGGATACAAGCACACTTCCTGAATAGGGAAGCACATTTTTTAAATGGTTCGGATTTGCTCCTTAAGAAAAAAAAATTGGGCACTGCATTTAAGAGTATGAGGCGGTAGCATTAATGGTTCCAGTCAGTGACTCCACATGATCACAACAGCAGATTCCTCGATCACGTGTTCTTCTAATTTTGCAGGACCACATGACGCATTAGTGCCGCGTGACACAAACATACAGTCGTTCGCGTACAGTGACCGCTCTTCGTCCGTCCCGCTGTTGCTACTCGCATAATAACTATTCGCTTAATTAGTGTCTCTCTAATCAAACACAACCTCATTATCGTACAATCCAAACTATCACACTATGTGAAAGAGCACACGACGTACACAAAAAAAAATTGGCAGTTGTTTAACGCGGCTATGCCAGGATACACGAAGCGAAAGCTAAGGCATAGCTTCGTTAGCCTTGGTTAAATCTTGATTGAAAGTCCAGGTTAATATGGTTGTCCGGCTAGCTGTTGTCACGTGGTTCTTCACGCTTTTGTCACGTGACCAGTCACGTGGTTGATCACGTGGTCCGGTGCGACCACGGTGAGAATGAGAGCAAGGCGAAAATGCGAGTTCGAGTGGCCAATGTAGCTTTCACTACAACCGCTCCCCCCCACCCTTTATGTCAGCCATGCGAACACCCCAGCGACAGGCCTTGCTTGACGACAGTCGCCATGTGAGTGTCAAGCGCGTCTCTTAGCTCTATTGTGGTTGCGTTCTGGTCACATGTACAGATTTGCAGATCACTACTTTTCTCTTTTCCCAACACTTTAGGCATTCCTGATGTTTTTATGATTACGAAACTTCCTGAGGATGAGTGAGGGGTAATTAATCCTCCTTTAACAATAGATGAATTGGGAGAGAAAATTTATCGATCGCCACTTCCGAAAAACCCTAGAATATGACGACCTCTTAGGGGCAACAGTATATTTAAATCTGTTTTATTCCCGGTACAACTACAAAATTATGAGACGAGTATTGAATTTGGATTTTGCTTACAGTCATTTACCAAGAGTTACAGTGCCTTAGTACAAAAAACTGGCTATGAACAAAAAGCACATTTTGTAGAAGTTGATTGTAAGATTTTCGCTAAATCCTGTGAAATCGGCTGCAGCTTGCAATGTCTACTCTGATTGGACTTCATCAAACATGCGGCATGAGGGGACGGTCAATCGACTCTAAATTTACAAGCAGCACCATCAAAGGTTATGCGCAAGAAAGACAGCACAAAGACGAGCGTGTCGTATAGCCTTTTTTCTGCATAACCTTTGGTGGCATGACAGGGATCAAGTCAATTAGTCATACAGCAACTCTTGCTGAAGTATATAAAGCGCACAGTGCAGCAGTACTGCAGCGCCGCTCAAGAACAATTCACACTGCTGGAAATTGATGTCGGAAAGGCGTTCGATCCACTGTGCCATTCATGCCTTTTTTAGCTTTAACATCACGTTAATCTTGGGTCAATTCTTTCTACCGCGATACGGCTTCGTTACAAAAGCTGTTTTATGGGCTTGGTTGTTAATGGCTGTCTATCACAACCAGATCGCATTCAGTTCTCTGTGAAAGAGGGTTCCCCACTGTCCCTGCTCCAGTTCGCACTGTGTCTGGGCCCACTTTGCATAGCTGTTATGAACAGTAGAGCCGTCACTAGGTTTACGTATTATGGGTCACAGACTGAAGAAATCAGCTTATGGTGATGACTTCGCGTTCTCCTGCGCTGATAAACCAGGCATCGATGAAATAATTAGTTTAACGGAAGACTTTCGTTCGGTGTCAGCAGCTGACATTGTCAGCAAATGACATTGTGAACGTGGATATGCAGACTAAGTTCGTCATCTATGCCGATGACACTAGCATTTTTTGTGCTTCCGATAAATGTACAGAATTGTTTAGCACTGCAAATTCCGTGTTAGCTAAAGTAAGTGATTGAGCAAAACACAATGGACTAATAATTAATAGCCTGAAATCAAAAGCGATCGTTTTCCGCGCGAAATCAAGACTAGTTCCGTCTGAGTTAAGACTTAAGTTGAATGGTTCGGAGATAGATGTTGTCGACGAATTTAAAACACTAGGGGTTATTTTTACAGAAACGATGTCCTGGAACAAGCACACAGAATATATAGCCTCAAAAATCGCGAGTGTAGTTGGGATTCTCCACAGAAACAAATATTTTCTACCGAAAATGTCATGATGCTTCTATACAACTCTCTTTTTCTGTCTTACTTAAATTACTGCATACTCGTGTGGGGAACGACCACAATGACCGGTATCCAGAAACTTAGCAGACTACAGAGTAAGGCAGTTAGAGTCATTACACACTCTGCCCATGATTCTAATGTACAGCCATTATTCCACAAGCTGGGCCTATTACACATTAAAGAGATGTACAAGTACAACCTATGTCTCGCATTAATTCGAGAAAGGAGGCAAAATAGCACAATCCTAACAAAATTAGCACAACTAGCCGTTAAAAGTTCGTCAGGTCACTTCACAAGAAATCCAGAATACTGGAAAGTTGGCTCCTGCAGAACAAATTACGCTGCACAAACCCTAAAACACCGCATTCCTTCGGTCTTAAACTCCTATTTGTCTGAAGATGTAGACATTTTAGCGCTGAATTCTACGCAGCTTAAGAATATTTTTCTTCAATAAAACGCAAACTGTATGTAACCGCTATTAATATTGTATAATTCATAGAGATGTTCTGTTGTTAGTCGTGAAATCTGATGTATCACTTTTTCGGTAACCATGTTCAAATTCCATGTTCAATTAACCATGTTCAATGTACCTTCCTGAGATTTTTTATTATTTTTTATTATTATTATTTTTTTCATGTTTTGTTGCCATGTATTGTTACAATAGGCATTTCTTCATTTAGTCGTGTCAAAACGACTGTTCTTCTGACATGCTTTTTGTTGTTAAATGTTTGTCAAGTGCCACCTGTCGTTTTCATATAGGGGGGCGGGGACCAGTCAAGCTGCGGTCGCAGCTTTTAGCCCCGTCTCCCTACATCTTTTTTTTGATGGAAAATAAAGTTTATCTTAACACTGTCGCATTAATCTTTGTAAGACTTGAGGATGCTGGTTTTGCGTGTGGGTAACGGCACCTCCTAAATATTCCGGCATGCAATAGACAAGTGCGCCACTAATGTACCTTGGCGACCATTGAGTGCCCATAACTATAGTGTACATCACTGGAAAGACCGCTTACCAACTGTTCAGCGCTAAGCCCTGATTTATTCTCTTCTGCGACATACCGCAACGGACAATGAGAAAAAATGCTACTTGAGACCGCATTCGGTACGATACCTTACAGCACTGCAATTTTTGACAAACCCTTAGATATGTTCTTTTTAATTCGATTGCTCAGCCTCTGAAAAACGCGCATGATGTACCGACATTGTGATTAATTTTTTTCTGCAAAGAGCGCTTGAGTAAAATGAATGTACACTTAAAAGCAGTGCATGCCCGTGGAAAAGTTCAAAACGGAATGGCACTCACTGGCAGTGAAGTGCTCCTGATAGCCATTTTTGTATAGCTCTGTGTTTAGGTGTTTCGCATCATGATGTATTTTCTGTGTGCTCTGAATTGTGTTTGCATATCGACACTGTGATAAAGACCACGTTGAAAAAAAAAACGCCTGCGTAGTTTGGGGGTAACGTATTTCCCTCACAAAGCAACGGTCAGGGGTTCGATTCCCCACTAATACTCTCTACTTTAAATCCGGCGCCATTTATTCTCGTTTATATACTCAGACGCCTTAATGAAGTGTCAGTCTTGTTGTGACCTCGCAATTATATTTTTTTGTTGTAATTATTTTTAAATATAACAGCTCCATGTGTGACGTCAAACGTTTTCGACCAATCCGGAGTTTCACGATACAACGGCGGGTGCCAAATTTTCTGCTGAACGGGAGACTTAAGCCTGTCGCGTTGAGAGCTGTAACTCTAAAGTTAGCGCTAAACGTTTTCATGAAAATCTCATACACTGAGTTTAAAAAGTCGCCACTACAGTTGTCTTCCCTAAGTGACAATGGACGCTTTCTTTTTTTTTTCACCGTGAATAAAAGACTAATGCTCTCTCTTCTGAGGTTGGAAGAAACAACTCATGAATCTGTTATCCATACATAGCAAACATTTTTCAGAAATGTGCAGTCTTTGTCAAAAGCATATAGCCCAGGATGCCTACTCATACACTAAGCAGCGCGGCACCTCTTGCATACTCAGAGACCCTATAATCTCACGAAGCGGGAGGAACTTAAGTCCTCAACCCTCCCAAGCTTAGGTCTGTCAAATGTGCGTAAGTGCCCCGCTAGACTGTTTGGAAGCAAACCCATCGAGCTGTATATTTCTGAAAAAACACTGTACAATCCAGAAAGAAAGAAAGCTTGCAGGACACTCGAATATAAGATAACAATTCTGCCTCCGGCAGCTTTCAAGTCACAAATAGGGCGACTGGCTACATCCATCAGCTTCATTAACGTATGATATGTAACCACCTGATAGCAACTGACGGATGAAAAACGAACTCGCAACCCTGGGTCCATCATTATTCTTGCTGCTGCGGCGTTCTAATAAAGTATCAGAAGTGGCGTAGGCAAGTCTTGAAGGAAGGAATACAAGTTCATGCAAAATTGCATGCCTTGTGCAAATGTTACCTTAAGATGAACAAAAAACCTTTTGAACCGATCCCTTATTTTCTCTCTGATGTTTTGTTTTTGTAAACTTCCAAATTAGGTGGGCAATAATTCTTAAATTGATTAGACAGAATATAAAAGCGCCATTCTTGGAGTAAGGCGTAAATAAGCTACCCATATCGGTCTTCTTTCAAGTTTTTTTGGCTGTTTTCGTGAAAGCAAATAGAACTTTCAACGTGAAGTTATATTACAGAAAGAGATTCGACATTTTAGGGACACGTTTCAGATAAATTGGCATAGTCTGAGTTATCTGAACAGTTCTTCAACGAAAGTTTAAGCTCAATGTAGAATAGATGTACCATAAACTCTTGCATTGCTTGAAGATCAATTTTTTTATAGCACCTTGCGACTTCGTCTTCGTCAGAGGAATAAATCACTACAATTTACACAAGCCAACATGGATCTAACATTCATGAGTCCCGGGTATAAATGCAAATTGGACGCGAAATTTAAATTTTCAATTTGAAACTCGCATCACTAACTTTCACTTATTCATTAAGGTTATAAGCTTGACAAGTGAAAACTGCAAAGAATAACGTACGGCGTTAATTGGCTGCTGGCATGAAGAGGATATCCAGTGATATCAAGCTTTTTCTTTCGGGTCACAATCATTCACACCTTTGCTGGACCATATCAGTTGAGCAGTGTCGACGTGCGTCAGTAATAAACGCATACACCATTATACCAATATCTGCACCCAATCAAGAAGCAAACCTCATTGAAAGGCTACTCACTTTGCTGAAGCGCACTGTGGCAGGTTTTAGCATATGGTGAAGGTTTTGTACAGTATAAAAAGCGTTCGAAGTTGTCCTTTTAAATTGACTGGTGGGTAACTTTCGGTGCTGCGGGGGGTGTGCTGACGGCAGTAAAAAGGCCGATTTGCACTAAAGCAGCTGTTTCACGCCGTGTTATTGTTTTTTGCGCGGCGTCTGTAATCGAACTACTACGTGCGGTTGACCTAAGTGCGCAGAAAAATTTTCATCGAATGCAGTGAAGGCTAGGTGACTACCGAGCGAACTTGCAAGAAGCGCTTGTTACGAAATCCACAAAGAGAACTTGTTGAAGTGTGTGTTTTTCTGCTTTTTTGATCGATGACAAAAATGCAAAAAGGGGAGGTGTTGCAGTATGTGACGAGTGGTTGTTTGTTTCTTTTCCCTTGGGAAACAGAAGGCGACCGCGAAGGCCATTTGCTGGGAAAAATAAAGTGTTTTGCCAGCATAAGCGTGTTTTGTTTATATATCTGTTGCGCCGAGGTGACCGCGGGAACCCACCCCTTCTGCGCACTAACTTTAAAAATTGCCTGCGCCACCCGCCGCACCCATTTGCTCACCGTCGGTTGTGCAATGCCGATGTGCGCCTCGCTACCAACGGTAGCCTGAAAGCCGCCCGTGGCAAAGAACCGTAGTGCACACAGCACCTGCTACCACACCGACAGCGCACTTGAACGCAAACCTCCCAGTTCATTGGCGAGTTCGTCGCAAGCCACTCCACAGTCTGCTTCTCCAGTCGAAAAAGGCGTCGAAACAGCTCGTGCGGCAAGTCAAATGCGTCTTCATGCGCCCTCCTTCGCCGTTGCTCGCGGCAGCGTAGCTGCCTCAGTCGTATGGCCGCGTACACCGCCGCCATTTTCTGTCACAAAGGCAGCGGTCAAATTGACAGCCTCAAAACTGTGATATAAAACTGTGAAATAGCAGCTGCATAATTAGGTGCGCAACGTCATCACTTCTGCCACATCTGTGACGTCATCTGCAGCCACCCATGACGCAAAAAGCAATCTGGCGGCCGGCAACGACCAACTAATAGAAGCGGGCTTACTGACACCTTTGTGACAAGTTCTTGAGAATTTTCCTAATTGACAGTTACGTAATCTGGCCCCAGGTTGTGGATGAGATCGAGGCAGGTACTGGCGAGACGGTGGGCTGGTGTGCACTGATTGCACACCATCCCAGGTGGTCTCTGACCCGGATGTCCCCAGGGGCGAGACGTAACTACATATAAAGCCATAACCAACTATTACAGGGAGCTTAGAGCGAGCCTGTCTCCTCCGCACGTTTCGCTTAGCCGCGAACAGGCTACCACGTGGAGGCGGCGGCAAACGCCGTAGCAGCCAAACACTTGGACGTATTCCAATATCTTTCCCGATTTCGTAAATCCGTGCTGTCGGCTGTGCAGCGAGCCTGCTGGGAAGGAGAATAAGATATGAGCGTAGACGGATCTTAAGCTGGCACATAAGCGGCGGGCCAGCGAGTACGTTCCTCGGTGGAGCAGGGCAAGACGCGGGGGTGTAAGAATGCAACAGGCTTGGGCAGGTTGGTAATACATTGTAATGCGGTAAACATTGCGTTGGAAGAACTCAGGACAAAGACGAGACTGGACGAGCTCTAACTTTCAACCATGCAGATTTATTGCAAACCAGGAGCGCATACATGCAACAGATACAGCCGATGGAAAGAAGAAAACGTAGCACTTTTGTTATCTTTTTCTCCTTTCTATCGGCTGTATCAGTTGCGTATATATGCTGCTGGTTTGCAACATGTCGACTGTGTAGAAAGTTAGCTCTTGTCCCGTCTCGTCGTCGTTCTGCTTTCTTCTCGTGATATGTTTTCCGTTTTACAGTAAGAAAGGTATATGCCTGAAGATGGCACCCCAAGCGTTGGTGGTGTTGGGAAATGGATTTGTGCAGAGAGGGGAAATTGAGCCGAGAGAGGCGGTAGTGCATGTTAATATAATTCTCTAAGTGCATGGAAAGAGAAGGGCTCTGGCCAGACGAAACGGTAAGGTACAGGCCGGGTCTCAGCACATCATGCTTCAGCTGAAACACGACGTCCTAGATAAGGGAGAACAGGCCGGCACAAGTGTTATTGTCGGACTGGACCTCGTGAAGGCTTTCGATAACGTGGAACACAGGGCAGTACTCAAAGGCCTAAACGACTCCAACGGAGGAGTCAAATGCTTCAAGCACGTTGAGAACTGTCTCGGACAGACAGACTACTATAAAATTCTTAGAACTCAAGTCAGAACCTTTGGCGATGGGGGATAGAGGAACACCTCAGGGATCTGTTCTCTCCCCCATGATGTTTACCTTCACTCTAAAGAAACACTCCCCTCTCCTACGGCAGAGGGGATCCAACATAGCAGATGTGCTGATGATATCACTATTTGGACGTGTACGGGATCCAACGTCGATATCTCGCTTAGACTTCAGGTAGCGGCGGAGATGGTAGAATAATACGTTCTTGGCAGAGGACTGTGCTGATCTCCACATAGTCTGAAATTTTCACACTCTCATCAAAACAACAGAAATGGAAAGAAAGACACTTTCCAAGACTGTACCCGCCGGTGGGGGTGGTAGTATGGGGGAACAGGGTACTTAGGATGCCAGTAATCAAAGTTCTAGGCTTTCTTCTCCAAGAGAATGAAAAAAAACACTATATTCATAAACAAACTATCATATTAGGTGGCTCAGGCAGCTAGGATTTTCCGTAGAATCTCACTCAAAGATAAGGGATAGCGGGAGCGCGGCCTCTTGGAGCCTAACACGCACGTTTATTAGTAGGATGATCGCGTATGCAACCCCGTTCCTGCATCTAAGCCAGAGCGAGGAACAGAAATTATACACTCTGATGAGGAGGGCATTAAAAAAGGAATAGGCATTCCCACCAGCGTCTCAACTAAGAAGCTTTTGAAAGCGGGACTACATAATACGTGGCATGAACTTGCTACAGCGGTGAGGGAGGCGCAACTCTGGAGACTCAATTCTACAGGGGCAGGCAGAGAGGCCCTTGGCAGCATAGGAGAGAGCCAGAAGGAGCGGTTATACATGGCAGCGGAAATGGCTCTTCAGGTTCGAAAGAGACTGAAGATCGCTCCAATTCGAAAAAATATGCGCCCGACACACAATAAGGAGTAGGGAGAATATAGAATAAATTTATAAGAGAAAGACTATGAGGGGTGGCCTAAAGCCAAATTGCTACTGCGACGCGGCCTGCGGCCTGAGTCACCGAATCCCTCAACACTAGAGATTGGCTCACAGCGGAAGAGGTCTCTCTGGCGTTAGCCTGCAGGAGCACCTAAGACAAATGCATACTTTGCGACAGCAAAATACCAGTAAGACACTATAATAAGGCGATCGCTTCGAAAGAAGTGGTTAAGATACTTGTACAGTTGGTATTAGATAGAGAGGTTGAGGTTGAGGTGTTGAATGCTACAGGTGGGGTTAGCCTTGCTTTGTCTGCCGGCAACTGCTCCACCGCAGCGTCCCTTCGATATTAACAATGCCGCATCTACCCTGCTAAGCGCACAGTCTCTTATCTGGATTATGAACGTACCGGCTCATGAGAGCATTCCAGGCAATGAGGCTGCTAACACATAAATATCTACACCCGTGCAGCCGTAGAATCACCTTTACCCGGGTCGAAGGACCCGTTCTTCGCGTACACGGAAATCGCGGCTGAATACCGGGATTACAGGTTAACCCTCCCACCTCCAGATCGGTCTCTCACATCTAAGGCGTGCGGAGAATGTAGAATGTTACAAACCAACCGATTTTTCCCCCTTATCAATACGGGCAGGAAGGGGAGCCTGCAAAGTTCTGCACCAAATGCGATATAACAGCAAATCAAGATGAGCTCATTTAGAAATTCTTCGATTGTCCAGGCCATATTGATGGAATCACAGAGAAATAAACCTGGGATGAGTCGGCTCCGCGTGCCGGAAATGTTCCTTCTCTTATAATTCACTGATTATTTGATTATGAGACTTAAAGCTAGTACCAGCCCGTTGCTGCCCATTGCTGCCCCATGCTGCCACTGATGCCCATGATCAAGTGTCTTGTTTGCAATGACGTCAGAAAATTTTGATCCTTGTTCGGCATGCTATGAATACATTATAGATGGGGAAGAATTTTTGACCTGTGCAGATTTCTCTCAAATCTTTCATATTGAGAAGTGTGCAGGAGTTGGGGAGCGGAGTTTCCAAAAAGAAATTTGCTGAATTTAGAAAAACTGAGTCTTGTATTCATTATCTTCTGAGTCTCGTATTCATGATAGCAGCAGTAATGTTGCTTCAATCGCAGTATGAAACAGCTTGCTGAGATATGTAGATATTTCGCAAATCTCGCAACCAAAGTTAAGGATCTGTCATCTCTGAAAGACACTGTTTAAAGTATTTATATGTACGTTCTACATATGTCTGACTTGTACGAAAAATTGTTCGAAGTAACGAAGAGGCATGACAAGGAAATTGAGCACTTACGTAAGAGAGTAGATAACATTAAGACAAACCATGAAGGGCAACAAATTCGAAAGCTGCGTCAGGAATTAAATGAACTGAGCCAGTACAGTAGGCAGCAAAACATTAAAATTCCTGGAATGCCCGCCACTGAAGAAGAAAATTCGCTGAACAAATTCAACAGCCTTATGATGAAGCTTAACTTACCCTCAATAGTTGCAAGGAACGTTGAAATTTTCCAACACCTTCTTTCTGAACGTGACAAGCTGCCTGTGTTCTTGATCCGTTTTCTCATCCGATCTGCAAACGCAGACTGGATTTTAAAGAAGTGTGAATGCAAAGATGACACTCGATTCTTTGATGAGTTGACTGCTTCTATTAAGAATTTACTCTGTTTCGTGTGATCTAAGGAAGAATATATTTATGCTCAAAAGCAACCAGGAGCACAAACAATAGGAATAATTTGCGACGATGACATTGATTATATTCTTTAAGCGCTGTAGCTTCGAGGCTGCGCAGTACATCTGCTCAACAATACTGTATTTTACTTCCGAGACATTTACTGACATTATAAAAAGATGGTGCTTATAATCCTCGCAAAACACTCTCTTTACCACTTGAACTGTCAGAGCCTAAAAAATAAATCGGAAGAAGCCAAATTTGAATTACTTAAACTTAACTTTAATTTCGTCTTTAGTGCTTTCACTGAAACTTGGTTAAGCTCATGTACAGATGTTACAGAGTTTGCTAATTACAAACCTATTTCAGTAGTGCGTGGTGGCAAGCGTGGTGGTGGTGTATCTTTTTATGTCTAAAATCGTTTCTCTTTTGATATACACTCGAATTATTCACTTGTTTTTACTGACTACGAAACTGTCTGCATTGCTTTTAAGAGTGACTGTAATGGTTGTGTATCGCCGTCTCAAGGTAATTCAGTCAACTTTTTTCGGTTAATTGATTCGTTTCTGAAATTTGCAAGCATAAACAAGTTCAAATGAAAAAAGAGAGATACACAAATACAAATAGGCGATAATGACAATTCCTGAGCGCGGGGCTACAATGGCACAAGACCAGCTGCACACGTTTTTCTATTGCCTTCAAGAAAACGCAGTTCTTTTTCAGACAGAGCTATTGAGGCAACGCTAGCGCATTCAATAGCTGAAAAAGAACTGCATTTCCTTGGTGAGAATAGAAAAACGTGCGAAGGTGGTCCTGTGCCACTTTAGCCCTGTGCTCAGGAATTTTCATTATCGCCAATCTGTGTTTTGTGCATCTGTCTTTTTCAGTTGAGATTGGTTACCACTGTATTTAGGAAGTAGAGATCGATTCAATAAAACAAAGCAAGTTGCATGCCATTGTGTTAGATGACTTCAATATTAACTTCTTGGAGCCTTACCCTTTGAAGAACAGTTTAAATGAAATATTGTCCCATAGTTGTGACAATGTTATTGAATCCCATACTCGTAAATCATTACTCACTGAAACATTTACTGATTGATGTTTCAGTAATTTTCCACCCGATTGGTGTATGCCAGGTTTTTTATTCTTCTGGGATTATTGACCACTTTCCTATCTTCTCACTTTTTGCTGAGACGATGAAATCAATACGTAGGTACGCGCGCGGAGAATTTCTGATGAAAAGAACATCTCCAGATTTTGTCACTTGATGTCTACAATTAATTGGGTGGATGTATATCGTGAAGGTGACTCGTCCCGTGCCTATGATGCATTTGTTAAGAAACTGCTTGAATGTTACGACGCTGCGTTCCCACCCAATACTATAAACACAGAAAGGCTAGAAAAGAATGAATGACGGGAACGCTTTTGAAGCAAATTAAACAAAAAAGAATGTTGTCTCGTTTTCTGTAAACGCAATGCCTGGATGGTTTAATTAAGTTTAAGAAGTTTCGTAGCAAATTAAACTCGAGTTTAAAGAAGGATAAATCAATATTCTATATAATAAGTTCTCTATCTTACACAACCCTAATTTGCTTTGGCAGGTATTAACGCCATCATAGGGAAAAAAATAACGGATCTTTCACCTGAGCTAAATATCAGTGTGGTGAATTATGCCGGAATGTCACTTCCAAATAAACTCAATGAACACTTTTTAGCTGCCGCACCATAGCAATCTTCGGCTAGCTAGCACCTAACTCACACTGTTGACTCATATTTGCCATTCTGCAGCAGTGATCCTATAATTTTGTTCCCCCATTTCAGTGAACGAAATTGTTTCTATCATTAAATGCTTTTAGTAACACATGCTAACCGGAGACAATAAAGTTGATGTTTTTTCTATCAAATGTGCTGTTAATATTATCGCTGGTATACTTACGCATATTTGTAACAGAATGCTGCTCTCTGGTGTATCCCATAGCAAACTAAAAGTGCCACGTGTTGCCCCGCTATTCCAAGGTGGCAACAAAAATGACCCGAATAATTATGGTTCCATTTCGGTTTTGCCTGTTTTAAAGTTTAGCGCAGCGTCTAATCTTCAGCCGAATAGATAACTTGTTCAACACTAAGCATCTAATCTGTCCCCAACAATATTGTTTTCAGGCCAGTTAATCAACCCAATCATCTCTGTAAGATGTTAAAAACTCCAATTAATTATTTTGAGAATAGGCTTTTTTAGTACGAACTTTTCTTGATTTGTGCAAAAACTTCAATTCTGTGAAGCACTCAATATTAGTTTATAATGGGAGACTTATAGGATCCGAGGAGTTGCAATTGCACTTTTGGAGAGTTACCTCACTGCACGAATCCAGTACACTGAGATTCACAATGCAAAATCTATTCTTGGTACGATAAATTTCGGTGTCCCTCAGAGTTCAATTTTTGGACCAGTTTTATTTGCTTTATACATCAATGACATTGTCAACATTCCATTACCTCCTAAAATTGTGATGTATGCCGACGATACTAATCTCTTCTTTTCTGGCTCGAATCTTCAAGAACTTGAACAGCAATCTAATGCCTGGCTTAACGTGTTAGCGGCTTGGTCCTCTGTTAACCAACTTCAGTAAACGTAAACAAAACAAAGTTTATGCTCTTCCATCCAAGCAACAAGCTATTAGCTCATCACGTCAAATTAGCTTATAATGACTTGAACATCGAGCAAGTTCATAGTTTCCGGTTTCTAGGTGTTTATTTTCCCAGTAATATGGGGTGGACATATCATGTAAACAGCAGTAGACTAAGTAAGAATGGCCAGGCCTATTTGTGTTATCTATCGTATTAGGAATCTCCTTCCATTACAGGTTAGAAGACAAGTATTCCCACCTTGTATATTAGAACCTCATGTGGGGAACCTGCAACAAAACCAATTCGTATAAATTGTTTTTACTTCAGAGAACAGTTCTGCGTTCATTACGATCAAGCCCAGCTGTCGAGGAAAGTCTTTTTGAAACATTTCCTGATAGCAAGTTCTTTTGATTTCTCCAATTTGAGTTTGGCTTTTCACATTTTTTATAAAGTAAAGCATAATTTCAAGAAATGTTAAGTATGGTTTCTGTGCGGTTGCCCTATCCACTGCTAGGCCTAGAACAGACAGTGGAAAGCAAACTATAGATAACCAAATTTTAACACTGTGTAATGCCTGCCAGTCTCAAGTAAAAATTGCTGTAGATAGTCATATTTTGTCGGGGTTTACGGAAAAACCGAAGATTCTTTTTCCCCGTGCATAACTTTGAGCAAAATCTGTATACTTTGTATTGTGCGCTGTTTCCTTTTCTGGCCGATTGTGCATATTTTGTTTGCTGCCAAATGTTGTTCAATTCTTTTCGCATTGTTTATTAGTGCTCGTTATTTCTACTGTGTCAACTTTTGTTGATTGTTTGGAAAGTGTGTATGTTTTTTTCTTTTTGTCCACTCGGCCACCATGTTCGATGTATAATTCGGAGTGCAAGCCTCGTCAAGACGCTTGCTTCGTCTTCCTCCTGTAGCCTCATCTCGGGGGCATATTGTATTATATGGCCAAATAAATTCTACTACTACTACTACTACTACTACTACTACTACTACTACTACTGCTACTACTACTACTACTACTACTACTACTACTACTACTACTACTACTACGTACCGGCTACTCAAGCGCATTTCTAATAATTATGCGAAGATGAAGGAGGCCAATCGTTTGAGGTTGGTACAGGCTTTCGTCATAAGCCGAGTGCTATACGTTGCCCCCTATCTAAAATCCAGGCAAAGCAGGAAAAGACAAAATTGAAATTGAAATTGGACTAGTTCTTCATCCGAACAATTTGACGGTAAAGCTTCTAAGGCTAGGCGCCTCCAACACTCTGAATGAGCTCATGGAAACCGCCACGGTGTAGCAGCATCAAATACATTTAAAAAGCAAAACTTGAAGGAAAATCATGCAGCGCCTGCGGTTCGAACCGACGGAGTGTTCAAAGCGGACAGATAGCGTACCTAGAGCAACCAGGGTTAGACTCAAAATTCCCAGCTGCCAAGGAACATGCATTCGGTATTTCGCGAAGGTAGACGCAAAGACAGGGCTGCGGGCCTACGGGGCAAATTTTGAGGTAGGTCCGATGTGCTCTGCACAGACGCTGCCGAATACGATCGGAAGGCAGCACACACAGCTGTAGTGGTTCGTGAGAGTTGAGACCCGGTCTCGTGCTGCACCATTGAAAGAACATGTGGAAGTGAGGCGGATTACGATGCCAAAACGGTACAAGGGCGATAGTTAGACTCTAAGGCCGACATTAAGATTTAAGATATGGGCAGAATCTCTGCTGCTGCCACCAAAATTGTGAGAGAAGATTAAGTACCATCAGAGCTAATCCCACTGATCTGGACCCCGGCTCATCAGGGCCTGTGGGGGAACAGAAAGCGCACGCGATTACCCGAGGGCTCACTTTCCGTCGATCGCCGCTGAAGCGCCGCCTCCACGCGAGGAACACCTCCCTTATGGTGACGAACTCGCCACATTTTGTGAAATAATTTATTATAAACTCGGTCGTAAGACCTATCCAGCAGCATATAAAAAGCTCAGTGCGAAAGAGGAAATCATGTGGAGGAAATTGCAAACCGGTGTGTTCCCAAACCCTAGATGTACGCACACCAATAGCACTGCAGATCTAGTACACATAGCCTGGACCTGCCCTTTCTACAACGACTCGAATAGATATGCACAATCCTGCGAGACTTTGTTGCTCAACCGCGAAGCAGAAGAGCAACGCAAATTCATCGGTCTCCCGCGGCGGCTAATGGGGAATTGATCCAGTTTCGGATGCCTGCGGTTGTTTCTACCGCATTGCTCGTCATCGATCATGCGACTTATAGCGGGCGGACCGTTTCACGTGCACGCAGACCACAACAACGATGAAGGAGACAAAGAGAGTGCTTCGAAAACGAAGATGGATCGCTTGCTGGCCCAACGTGAGGCAAACAACACCTATATAACAGCTGCACCAATGAGCAGAGTGAAATGAACTTTAGTTGCTCTCCTTAAGCTCTCCTTGCGTGTATAACATTGAAGTCATTGCCATGAGTACAGCGAGGTAATCGATATATATGCTAATTGGGGAAAATGAAGGCAGCAATACACTTTTTTGCGTCTTTTAGCTAGCCACAACGTAATGCCCATATAAAAATAAGTTTAGAAAAAATATGATTGCAATCGTCTTGCTTCAACTGCACAGAGCAGTGAAACTGGGTCATAACAATACATATGACATATTAAATACTGAAAAGGATTAATAGTGAAGGCGTGAATGTAGGTACAGCCAGATCAGGGCACCGACTCCTCACTCGCTGCAAAACCTTCTCACGCATCGAGAAGTCTTCCGTCCACGAAGAGACTGTATACGTCATTGTCTTTCTTGGGGAGACGCGGAGAAGAGGGAACGTATAAAGAGGGAAATACCCAGAGTGAAAGAGAAGGAAGGAAGAAGACTAAAAGAGGGAAGGAAAGGAATATTGATGTTTTTGCTAGCAATATAACTGGTATTCTTCACCCTCGGCATCTTTGACGTGGGAAGCAACGAAATGTCCAATAGGTTTGGTTCGTCGTGCATCATCATTCTCATTGCTGTTGCACGCCGTCTGTAAATCATTTCAAGCAAAAAAAGGAGCTTGCACAGTACGCATGCGGCGATGCCGAAATGTCTAGACGACATTTCACAATACATAGTTTGAATTTTTCTATTCGACATTTCGCAATACATTGTTTGAACTTTTCTTCAGGAGGCGAAACTGAGTATACGAAGCCGAGAGCGCTCATACGTTTCTCAATTCGTTGGTTTTCGGAACCCATTCGTATGAACAAAAGCAGTTGTTAAATTAACTCATTTGTAGAGTTCATTTAACTTCTGCAAAAAATGCACAGTTCTTGGGAATTGAAAAATGAAAGTAAAACTAGGCTTAGCAGTTTTAAATGTAGCATATCCAAGTAACTTATCTACTCTAGGAAAAATTTCTGTTGGAATATTTGAGTATCATTACCAGATCGTTTATGTGGAAATTACCGCCCAGGAAGGACCTGTTTTGTGGTAAGGGCGTGAAGAAGACAACAAGCTAGGTACAACGTATTTGCATGGTTTTATATACGTGTGCTCTTCCTTCGGGCGAAGATTGCCGCCTACGAGAGGTCTCTCTGGAATCCATTCATGACTCATTTGCGCAGAATAACTCTTCATTCTCCTGTATGAGCCGCACCAAATTCTTCACACTGAGGAGCACCTGCGTGCTGTGCTGTGGTACGGATGAAGAGATAGATCTTTGCATAGAGGAGGATTGCATAGGGGCGATAAGGTGTAATTTTATTTCTTTGTAGTTAACTAATCAAGGAATAATAATAATATTAATTAGTTTCTGGAGAAACGAAATGACGCAGTATTGTTGGACACCTGAACCACGCCGTAAGGGAAGGGATAAAGGAGGAAGTGAAAGAAGAAAGGAAGGGGGAGGTGCCGTAGTGGAGGGCTCCGGACACTAAGCAAGGAAGAAGGTGCAAATAGAGCCAGTGTATCAATGTAATGAAAAAATATTTAGTTCTCGTGTCACGCAAGAATAAGCGTTGGTGTCTGTCTGTCTGTTATTGCCAGGAAGAAAGAAAAGGAAAGTGCGGAGGCCTGCCCACTGGCTCAAGCCGAGCCACAATCACTACCACGTGCAGATAGTAGGAGAGTTGAAAGATGGGACGGAAAGACGATAGTAAAGACGCGTGGTATTAAGACCAAGGCCGATCCCGGAGGCAGTGCAATACCGACCCAACCGGTGGCGGAAGTGAAGCAACCTTCAAACTCTCCGCCACATTTCCAAAAATAAGTCCAATTAGGACCCGTAACAGATATTCTACGGGGTCCGGATTACTATATGCAGTGGACAATGCCGGGCAATGCCGGTGGCGTTAATTCATTTAATATCACCACAAGCCGAGCTCCACGTGACGCTAGTTTTCCCAACATTCATAACAAAAACCGCGACGCAACTTTTTGTCGTACAGTGTTCCGGGTGGTGTTCTACGATTTCTCGTTGCATGCAGCACACATGTGCTCGCCAAGTTGGACGCCAATTTCCGACAGTGTTTGGAACCGACAACATACGCGCCTTGAAATATATGCCTTCCCACCCTTGCGCATCTAAACTGGCATGCAGCCATTCGTCTTGCAGGGCTCCAAGTGATGTCAGACACTGCCAGGAATAGTAATGATTTCGCATTCCCAAATGCAAGCAGTCTGTGGCGAACTTTTTACTGCTTAATAGAAACGAAACACTAGGCGGGTTATTTTTGCGTGGAGTAGTCATCACCGCTATAGATTAAGCTGACAAAAAAAATTGGTGATGTTGAACTCTTCTAAAGCTAGTCATGCAAAGTGGAAGCTCTATTTGGCTGCTTCGGAAGTCCGGCTTCTCGTTGCTCTTCGGTTTCTGTGGCTCATTTATCTCACGTCCTCTGCAGTACACCTTCCTTGGGAGCTATATTATCTGGAATGTCGGCCGCGGCTTGGGGCGACGCTGATGAGATGACACCCTTGGCTTGGCGCGCGCCTCACCCATAGCGACAGTGAACAAAAAAAAACCTCCGAGGTAGGAACTGTTACACCCTCCTCTAGTCTCGTGGTATCGGAACGTCGCAGCCGGCTATACCGTTGCTAGCGCGCGCAGCTGCGCCTCTCCCAGCCTTATCTCTCCTAATTTGAGGTATTCACTGCTGCTGAGCCGGCGGCCGCACGCAGGTGCGCCTCTCGGATGCGCTGTGGGACCTGAAGGTCAAACGCGAGCAATATTAACCTTGAGAGTCATGCAGTAATCAGGGCTTTCGCCCTAAAATAAAATTAGAACGCTCAATTGAACCAAAACTTTATAAACATATCGCGAGGTATGCCCCCCCCCCCCCTAAAAAGACAGATTACAGAATCCTACATATAAACGAAAAATGTGAAAGAAATATAAACACATGTCGAAACTCAACCAGTGCACGAACACTGTTTCCAGCGGCTGGCGTGCAGCACTTATGTAGATCGCTTTGTCGCTGCAATATCCAAGCGTTGAGCGCATTGCGTAGGGGAGGCCAGCGAGCCATCGATGACTCAAGGACGCTTCAAAAACACCTTTTTACTGAAGAAAGTGATGTCCATACATTTACTCACTTAGTCTTTACCTATACAAGTCGGCGGTGGTAGCTTAGCCTAGTCAAACGCTCATGGTTTGTCATGAGCACGCGGACGAGCTGCCGATCCGGTTCTGAAGGAACCATGCGACAGCGTGATATAATTTGGTTTTGGCTGTAGGTGGCATCGATTATATCGTCATCGCAGCATCTCCGGCGTGCATTAGTATGAATGGAAGCTTTCACGTTCTTTCTTCAACCTCGTTATAGTAAGAGAAGAGTACCATGGACAGTTCGTGTCTCATGGTCGATGCTTGTTTTTGACGTACTATATTCTTAATCTGTCGATATGCTACTGTTAAACTGCTGTCTGAGTTTGTGGAAAGAAAATCCCAGACAGGAAGACGGTATCTAGTGCCCAAAAAAAATATTTTACCAAAAGGTCTCGGTCAGCCAGGAGGGAGCAGAGCCAGCGGGAAGCCGAGATGGTGCACCGCCGACATTCGATCACTTAACTGCTGGAGTCTGAACTACGCGCGCCAGCCAAGAGTTTGGGGGCGTGTCGTTCTTTTCGTCAGCCGGGCTGGAAGTCTTATGATCATTACATGGCCTGCACTCCTCCCCGGGTGGCTCGGTTCATTGCAGTCCATAGCATGTACGCTGAAATAAGTGGCAACGTTGTTCCCCCGTTCATGGTTCGACTTTCAGACTTCCATGTTCAGAGAGGTCTTGGTGTATCAGAAGCAATATGTGAGGCCGAAGCTTTTGTTTCAGCGCAGCGATTTAACCACACGTCGGCTCCCACGGTCTGCGTGTTACTGGATGTCGACGCTACTGAAACGGGAAGCGTATGTCGACACTGGTCTAGTGAGATCCTCTTGTAGACGGATGAGTAGGCTTTACATATTCACCGGGTTAAACATTCCCCATTAGCTTGAAAAAAATGTATATACGGCAATAACACATTCGTTGTATTTTCTCATTCATGACTCCACATTTTCGGGTTGCCCCTAATGCCATATTTTATTCATGGGCTGTCGAGCTGAGTACTGCTTTGCGATCTAGATCTTAAGGATCCTCGCGTCGTTCAAGGGAGGCTTGTGCTTGGCGGGCTTATACTCGAAGGTCAGGGCATCTGTTATGCCCGGCTGGGAGCACTAGCGCAAAAGCACTGCGGGCTTCCATATGCATTCTATCTGGATTTGGCGTTGGTGGACAACTTCCGGAAATAGATAAAGCCTCGACACACCTCCAGTAAGGTAACCGCGCATTGTCAGGTGGTTAGTGCTATGCCGTGAATTTAGACCACAAGACTAAATAATTGACGGGCGCGTGCAGTGGAGACGGCTTTTCCGCCTCTGCGATCTAGGTTCAACGAAACAGTCCAGTCAAGTCTGAGCTGGTGCTCTATGCTTAGCAAATAACGCGGCGCGGTTCTACTTAGGCTCCAAGGAGTTGTGTCGAGGATTAAAGTAGCCCATAGTGTTTTTTGTGTAAATTCATTTCTATAGGGGAATGTTTATTTTTTTAAATGTGCAGTGCTGATCAGTGGGACAATATATATATATATATATATATATATATATACACCTTAGACACCGTTCTGCCAAATAGAGCACCTCTACGGCCGGTTGTCGCATTCAATGCGCGGCTCACAAGTGGCTATTCGTCACTATAACCTAAGCCATTTTTTAGCCTTCCCGGTCATTTCGTGTAGCGGTGTGCAGATACAACGCAATGTACGAGCTTGTGTGGACTCCGCGTTTGATCTTATCCGTGAGACGCTCACCGCCTGCATAGGCCCGTTTCACATTCAGCGACTAGAGCGAAAATATTCGGCCTAGTTGATGGCGCCGCAGAACGCTTTTCGGTCAGTGGTTTCACATACAGCGCGTACCCAGCAAAGTCGATCTGAGGAATACACAAGGTTGCTTGATTTGTGCATAGGCAACCCATGATTAAATGCGACAGGAATAATGCAGAGAATGTTTTGATGGTGATTTGACCCACGTACGTTTAGATCAAAGACAATAATTACTATGTTTGGACTAAAATCAGCATTTTTGCTTCCATCTCGGCAACAGCTCCCATGTGACTCCATGTCGCACATTGTCTCAGCGCTCCTTATCGGATGGCCGCAGAGCGAACACATCGCTTTGAGATCGAATTCCAACCGGACAGAACTCGATCACAAGTAGCCCGCGGCTGGACCGACGGCCATCTCCAGTCGCTGACCGACCGCATTCGCAGAGTCGCAGGCCAAAATCGCAGGCATCCGAAATATGCCATTCTCGGTGTACCTCTCCACCATGCTCCGCCTCGTACTATACCTCCTGTAGCTTCGACCTGCACTCCCTACGCCGTCCGTTTGTACGACCGCATGCTGTTGTTTCTCATAGGCTGCATAAGTGAGGAGACATACGCCAATGCCAGAGGCTTTCCTCTTAATGCCTTTCGTACTCTTACGTGAAGGCAAGCCGATGAAAACAGGACATGACTGATGGCGATGGTATGATTTAATGGCGGCAGGCCTAGCGCGAGTGCTCCTTGCCGCGATATTGAAAACTTTGTCGTCTTCTAGGCTGTGACACTACCCGGGACACACAGTGATCGCTCCGATCGCGAGAACTAGAAGAATGGCAGCGACGATAAAAAGAGGAATGAACACAAAAGTGAAGAAAAGAGTCTTTCGTCACGACAAAAGAGACGAGAAGATGCTGATCGAATGAGCGCTGGTCTTGGAAGCTTCCGGGCCATAGGTCACCTTCAGCCTGCGGGCAAGGCCCATGAACGCATTGAAAGGCATAGGCAGGGGGCTGTGTTCGAACATGTTGGCGATTTCTAGGGTTGGAGGGGTCATAGGTTCTAGTTGCAGTAACGTCGTCAAGTCGACGTGTTTTCTGGTCGGGGCGAAGGACGGAGCTGGGGTAAACGGCGAAATCGATTCTGGTCTGGCGGGATGATCCACGGCCAGGCAGTGCGGACAAGAACACACTACCGATGACCACGGCAAGCGTAGGACGCCAAATCTCGAGCATCAGCTTTGCGATGATTACCCCGCACTTCACATCAAATGTTATCTGAAGGGAAGCCGATGAAAACAGGATTACATGGCAGATGGCAATAGCATGATTTAATGGCTGCGGGCTTAGCGCGAGTGCTCTATGGTTGGTTGGTTGGTTGGCATCAAACAATGCTAGCACTTACCCACTGCGGGGGAGTGGCTAAGACACAGGCGGTTAGGAAGGAAGGAAGGCCTCAGACGTTGCTGGCACATACCCCCTACGGGGGAGTGGCCAAGACACAGGCAGTTAATTACTGGATACATTAAAGTTTTGACGGGAAAAGCAGTGGCAATAGTTTGTAGTCTGATAGATTGGAAGAGGGAAGGAGAGGGGTCCAGTTAACTTAGAGATCGAAGACGGGACAATTGCTTAATGTGCATAATAGTACACAATGCCTGTAATGTTGCAATGTCGTACTGACTGAGAGCGGGAAAAAGAAATTAGAATGGGAGTCGCTGCGTTTCTTGAAGAAAATTTTGCACAGCAGAGCACACACTCCTGTCGCTTCGTCCAAGCAAAGAAGCGCCAATGGAAAGAACAACCGCGGAAGACACAGGCAAGCCCAGTTGATGAAACGGAATTTGCAAAAGACGCTTCCTTAAATGAGAAAAGCGGCGGCAGAACAGCAGGAAGTGATCTATTGTCTCAGGTTCGGCACAAAAAGGGCACAGTGGGGAAGCTGCCAGGCCAGATCTGTGAAGGTAGAAATTTAGAAGGGGAACCCGGCAACGCAAGCGCGTGATAGAGACCTCTACTCTGCGTGAGCGCCAGTCTTGGCTACTCCAAGGATGCAGAAGATGCTGATATTCGGGACATGATGTAAGAGCCGAGGCAGCAAATTCCTGAAATATTGTGTAGCTGCGAAACCTCACCGCAGCTGTATATGCACACGATGGCAGGACAGCAACAATTGGGCCGCTGAGCGAGGCTCTTGCTAAGGAATCTGCAGCCTCATTTAAGTGAAAGCCCATGTGACCTGGTACCCAAAGCAACCTTACCGAATTTAGATGGAGCGGAATCAGGAACTTAAACGGGCGTAATGATCGAGAGTCAGTGGGTGAGGGTAAGGAAGAGCAAATGGACAGAGAGTCTGTCATAACCACAACCTGGGAAACAGTAGATTCTAATTTTCGTAAGGCTAAGATTACTGCTAATAATTCAGCCAGAAAAATTGGAGTGAACTCAGGAAAGCGGAGAGGAAAAGACCAATCCAGTGAAGGTGAAAAATGTCCCACACCTGCCTTTTCGCGATCCTGCGAGGCATCGGTAGCAATAAGAACATGAGAGGGAAAGGACCTTAGGTGGTCCTGCAATAGACCTTGAAGAAGCGGGAAGGGCTGCAGCTTTGCATTCGATGGGAAAATGTCATCGAATTCAATCTGGACAGATGAGGCGTTTTTATATATTTGGCGGACATCTGTGAAATGAATATTTATGCGATCAAGGAGGGACGGCACGTAACATATCTGCGGGGTATGAAATCGAGACCAGGCAGCACTAAAAAAGGCGGAAGGTTGACTAAGAAATATTATACTGGAAGCATGAAGACGTGAGTCGCACAATTTTAAAAATGTTTGAACTGTTAAAAGGCGAAACCTAGCTGATAACGAAGGAATTCGCGCCTCAAGGTGCAGAACAGCATTGGCGACATATTTTGGAAGCCCCAGACAAAGGCGCAACGCCTCACGGTCCAAAAGCACAAGAGGGCGAAGTTTATAGGCAGGAGCTCCTGAGAATAAAACACAGCCGAACTCCAAAATTGGGCGGACGTACATTTTATAAATCATCGGAAGTGTATGCCTTCTCATGCGTGAGCTAGCACTACAAAGCCTGCGCAGGATGTCAATGGCCCGAACTCCTTTTGCAGAAACTTGCCCAATGTGTGGCCGCCAGGAGAGAGTAGAGTCGTATATTACACCGAGATACTACACCGTCTGAGCTTGAGGTATTATGTTATTTCTATAGACCAGGCAGATATTTACAGGAACAGAAACTGGAAATACTAACAATGCGCATTTCTTCACATTAAGGGACCGATGAATTCTTCCTAGCCAGTTGTCAAGAACATTGAGCTATTTTTGCAGGGTTCGATAAAGAGTTTGAATGTCACCTGCTGATGCAAAAAAATGCAATATCATCGGCGTACACATAAGTTTTCACATTTTGAATGAATGGAATTGAGCTTAGAAAAATGTTAAAAAGAACAGGTGAGAGAACTGATCCTTGCGGAACACCTCTTGTCTGTGGAAATCTCCTTGAGGAAACACCATTTTGACAGCAGTAAAATTCTCTATTTTCCAAAAAAACAGCAATCCAGGCTACAAAATAGGTTGGGAAGTTCAGTTCCTGTAATCTTAGTAATAGAGTCGAGTGCTCCACGCTGTCGTATGCTTTACTGACATCCAAGGTGACAAGCGCAGCAAACTGTTTGCTATTGCGAGCTAATTTAATACGACTCTCAAGGTCAGTATGAGCACACCAAATTGAACAACCCGGCCTGAAACCAATTTGACATGGATTCAATACAGCATTTTCTGAAATGAATGGCTTGACACGGCTGAGAAAGACCCATTCCACCAATTTCACTAGGTTCGATGTTAACGAAATAGGGCGTATATTGTCTAAAGTTAAGCCCTCCCCTTGCTTTTTAAGCAATGGAACTATTTCAGCAAGACGCCACTCATGCGGTATCCAAGGGCCTTTAATAGAATGGTTAATTAGAGCCAACAGGTCTGAGGAGATTCATTGCACAAAATTTTGATCATAGATGAAATGACCTTATCGAGACCAGGAGCCGCTGGGGATAAGCGCAGAACAATTTGCGAGAGCTCAGGCATAGAGACCTCAGTGAAATCACTTGAGGTGCATGTGAATATAGTAGGAGAAGGTAAAGCAGATGTAAAGCGAAGCTCTAGGCCACACGCTATATCCTCTAAGGCCTTTGCGATGTCAGCAGGGGACTGAATGAGGGATTCAATGTTGGCAGCCGGAGGAATCACCTTGTTGCGCCTCATTAAATTAAACAAAGCTCGTTTACTTCCTGAATGAGAAAGGAAATCATAATGATTTGTATTACACTCCTCCTTTGCACGGGCGACAGTGCGCTTAAATGTTGCTGCAACATACTTATAATCCAGCCAATTTTTTGGGCATTGATTGATGAGAAGTTTCTTCCAAGCTGCTTTCCGTCGTCTATATGCACGCGTGCACTCAGCATTCCACCAATTGTTCGCGATTGCACCCTTTGTTTTCTTAACCGAAAATTCAGACTTTTGCCTTGCATGGTCCAGTACTGAACATAGATGTGCAGCCTTGCTTTCGGCACTTCTCTGAACGCGAGTGTCTGAAGTGATTCGGAGGATTGATTTTAGCGTGTCTTTAAAGCAATTGTAATTTGTTAACGTGCGGAAGAGTTAATATACACGCAAACTTGAAACTAATCGGGGGATGATCACTGTTTGTTGCACAGTCAACAGGTGCCCAAGACATAACAGAGACTCCTGGGGAGGAAAAAGTTAAATCCAAGGCACAGCGGCATTGACTGCGAACAAACGTATGCAATCCGGAATTGTTGCAGATCAAGTTGTTGCCAGAATCCCAATCAAATAGTCTAGGACCAAAGCTGTCTGTTTTAAACCCCCAAGTCACATGGTGCGAATTGAAGTCGCCAAGTAAGAGAACCTGAGATCGGCTACTAGACATGAGTGAGTCAAGGGGCCGAGTGTCACGCACACCAGACGGGAAATATGCATTAGCTACCGTAAAGGGCTTTTGACCTCGGACACTGAGGTCAACCGCAAGGATTTCACATTCATTTTCCGCATATTGAAAAGAAATGCATGTCCTGTGGCAAAACTTTGTAGATATGAGCACTAACAACCCTCCCCCACGTGATGACCGGTCACGCCGGAACGGATGGTAATGCTTGAGATGATAATTGAAACTTGAAGTTAGCCATGTTTCCTGTAAAGCAACTAAATCTGGTAGAAGCTGATTTCATAAACAATTTAAATCTGTTGAAGCTGAGAATATACATCGACAATTCCACTGGAGTACACTTAAGAACCCTATCTTGGCGGAAGTGCCACAGCCGCGACTGCCTTTTCTAGAATCCTGGTCTTAGCGTTTAGACTTGCGTTACTTTTCTTTGTCTTTGACTGGGGGCAAGATGGGCCTGCAATATTCAGAGGAGACCCACTTCGTTTCTGGGCGCGGAGATCAGACTCTATATCCATACAATCCATAGAGGATGCGTTCATAACGCTGTTCGAAGGAGATGCCTGAGAGGTCTTTTGTTGCTCACATTGTTTTTGGCCCTGTGGAGCAGAATCGATTACTACAGAAAGAGGGGTAGCTTCCGAAGCAAAAGAAGACAAGAGCGGAGTGGTGGACGCCTGCAGAAGATTGGTCATCTGAGCAGCTATGCCTGCGAAATGCACGTGGACACTGTTTCCATAATGCGATCCATTGCATTTGCCACAGCTTTCTCAAATGCCGCTGTAATAGCCTGGGACCAAATAGAATCCATTATGGGTGGGCATTTGGCGGCCACACTAGAGTAGACTGAGGCTCTCTCCTTGACTGCGGCAAAAGCCTCTCTCCGCGTGCATCTGCGCTTGTCTATAAGCTCGAGCACCTGAACTTCTTGTGCTCTTGCAGGACAGTCAGGCGAATCAGCAGGGTGAGCACCGCTACACAAACAACATTTCTCTTGCTGTTCAGGACATTCCTCTCTGCAATGACGTTCCCCACAGGCACAGCAGCGTAAGGCCGATTTGCAGGCTTTGCCGCTGTGGCCAAATCGCCAGCAGTTTTGACACTGAAGGGGCCGAGAGTTAAAGGCATCTACTCGAAAAACCAATGGCCACACCTTTATCTCTGACGGGCAAAATATTCCTGCAAATGTGGCAATGACGGACTCCGTAGGAATTTTTACTCCGTCAACCATCCTGCTGCATCGATGGACAGCAATCACTCCCGCAGGCGAGAGATTCTCAAGCGTTTCCGCAGGGCTCAATCGAGAGTCGACCCCTCGGACCAAGCCCTTGGAACATGCTAGATGAGGCAGAATGAATGCGCTCGCCGGGTGGCTGGAGAAGGTCGTACACTTTAGAAGATCTTAAATACAGTCTTTATCCGGCGACCTGCACAAAATACCACCCCTGCTGAACTGCCAGAGATCGATAATGTGCATAAAGTGCTTCGATGTGGGCTGAAGGGCCGCCTGCACTGCCTCCGGGTTGTTCAGTCGGATAGCGCCTCCATCGGAAGGCACTAATGCGACTGGAATACTTGAAACACCGCTGCGGAAAACGAGATCAGTTGGGAGCTGGTCTTTAGGAAGAGATGCCGACCAAGGACCTTGGACAGCTTCCACTCAGAAGGTACTCAAGCGTGTTTGAGAGAGTAGTTTATTAGGTGCAATAAGGAGTTGGGAGACTCTTCAAATAGAGTATTGAGCACCTTTGTATTAACACCATCAGGACCGGGAGCAGCAGCTGGCAATCTCTGGACAACTTGTGAAAGTTCTGATAGATTTACTTGTGAGGCATTATCATTTGGCACGACTGGTGCAAACAACAATGGTCGCAAAGGTAGTAAAGACGAGAACCGCTTTTGCAGGCCTGTGGCTATTAATTCAACCACCTGGATAGCTTCTACAGGTGACATAACTAATGACTGAAAATTATGAGAGGACATGAGCTGTTTCCTAGACCGTAGGAAACCGAATAGTGCACGTCGGTTGCCCGCCTTTGAAAGATAATCGAAGTGTTCTTAGTCATAATTTTCCTTCGCGCGAGAAACTGTGCGTTTAAAGGTGGCTGCAATAAATTTATAATCACTCCAGTTATTCGGACATTGGTTATGAAGAAGCTTTTTCCATGCTGCCTTCCTCCGCCTGTTATCTCTTGTACAGTCCGCATTCCACTAGTTAGAAGAATTCCCTTTTGTTAGCCACACAAGGAACGCCGACTTTTTACGGCTTTCCTCTATAGCCAGACATATGCTTGCTGACTGGTGGACCTCGGCGATGTTGGACACTGAAGCAAGGGCAGAGCGCAACGCCGTCTGAAATCTGTCATAATTTACATGTGACCGCAACTGAGAAGACGCCGGAGTAACACGACATATGATATCAAAATGAATAGGTATATGGTCACTTGAGTTGCCGCTATCAACAGTCGACCAATTCGTTACGCCAATTCTAGGACTAATGAACGTGAGATCTAAAACAGATTGAGTGTGTGAGCAAAGATAAGTGGCCGATCCTGTATTTAAGCACATCAGGTTGTGATCAGAAACCCAGTCCCAAAGGCGCTTGCCGCATGTATTAGTCCTAAAACCCCACGACACATGGTGAGAATTGAAGTCACCAGCCACGAGAACAGGGTTTTTACAGTTAGTGAGTAAAAAGTCCAGAGGTCTAACATCCTGGACTCCATTGGGGAAAAAACAATTTGCTATTGAAAATGGAGAGCACCCAGGAAGTACAAAGTCTAGTGCCAAAATCTCAAAGTCAGGAGAAATTTGTTGAAAAGATATCACAGCCCTGTGGCAAAATTTTGAAGAGACTAAAGTTAGTAAACCCCCGCCTCTTGACGGGCGGTCTAGGCGAAATGAACGGTAATTTTTGATATGAAAATGTTTGTCGGTTGAAAGCCACGTTTCTTGCAGAATTATGACATCCGGATTAAGCTGGGTAGAAATGCATTGTAAATCTGTAGAAGCGGAAAGAATAGAGCGACAGTTCCACTGCAGAACTCGCAACGACGCTATGGTTGCGAAAGTCTAGCAGCAGCCTCTGCCTGCTCCAAAATGGTATCCTTGGGTTTAGTGCCAAGCTGCTGCTTCTTTGATTTGGGCTGGGTGCCCAGAGAAGACAACGAATGAGACATGGGGGACCCACTGCGCTTAAGAAGCCGCGCATCAGGCTCCACCATCTCGGAATCATACATTATATCAACATCCCTCGAAGTACCCGATGTAGGTACAGCGGAAGAGACAGAAGTTTGTTCCTGGGGTTGTGATGCTACTGGAATTAGAGACCGGATAAGAGGAGAGGGAATTGCTGTCGAAAGAAGTGCCAAACTGGCCTGCACGGCATGTGTAAGCTGAGTCGCTAGAACGTTTGTAAGGCACTCCGACACACTTGCGACAATCTTTTCTATCATTTTAGACATCGAAGCCTCCACAGCAGCCGCAATTGCTTGGGACAGCGTTGAGTCTAACATGACACCTTGCCGAGCGGTCACACCGGCATAACCGTGGGCACGTTCTTTGACCTCTGAAATAGCGTCACGGCGCGAGCAGCCGCAATTGCTTGGGACAGCGTTGAGTCTAACATGACACCTTGCCGAGCGGTCACACCGGCATAACCGTGGGCACGTTCTTTGACCTCTGAAATAGCGTCACGGCGCGAACAGCGTTTCCTGTTTTCAGAGTGGGCACCATCGCAAAGGCAACACTTCTCATTCTTCTCAGTGCAGGTGCTCGTTGAATGACCATCCCCACAGTTGCAACACCTCAAGTTGGATTTGCAACCGCCGGCGCTATGTCCATAGCGCCAGCAGTTGTTACACTGCAGAGGCCGAGATGATAACGGGTCTACCCGAAAAATTAGAGGCCATGCCTTGATTTCAGAGGGGCAGGAAGTGCCGGCAAAGGTAGCAATCACTGATTCAGTAGGCATCCGCAAGTTGTTTATATCCCGGCTACAGCGGTGCACAGCAACAACACCTGCAGCCGACAGAAGCTCAAGAGTCTCTGCCGGAGACAGGGAAGAGTCTACGCCTCGTACAATACCTTTCGTGCACGCCAGATGAGAAGGGATGAAGGAACTTACCCGAAGGGAGGCAAAGGGTGAGGAGTTTAGTAAATCACTTACACAGGCCAGGTCTGGCGATCTGCACAGAATCCCGCCGCGTCCAAACTGGCGAACCTCTGAGATTGACTCATAATGAGAAGTCGCCGACTGGAGAGCAGCCCGAACAGCACCAGGGTTGTTCATCTTGATCGCACCACCATCCTTAGGCACAAGCGCGACAGAGGTACTGCCGACACCACTGCGCAAAAAAGCTTCCAACGGTAGGAGATCAGTGGACAGAGAAGCCGACCAGAGAGAACTCCCCTGGTCGGGAGACTGGGTGGACATAGCCCGGGCTTACTGCCTTACCGCGCAAAGAAGCATAGAGAAAATGCCACAACCAGCCACCCGAAACTTAGCCGATCGTTCCCAGCAGAGCAGCGATTGTAGCCACTGGAGACCGGCACTGGAGACCGGTCGAGGCGAGGCAGCTGTGAACCGAGTTCCAGCTGCGGTGGGATCGAACGGCAAAGGGGGGCACTGATCGTTGTCGTCGGGTAAGTAAAACTCTAGTTTGGGCGAGTTGGTTCATGTTGAAAGAAAAACTGGTAATGGCACAAGAAACGGGGACACAGAAGGCACACAAAAGACAGGACTGACGTGTCAGTCCTGTCTTTTGTGTGCCTTCTGTGTCCCCGTTTCTTGCGCCATTACCAGTTTTTCTTTCGTCGGGTAAGTTTGGGCAGCAGCAGCCCTTGCTGCTGCTGCCACTTGCTGGTACTTGCTGGATGCCGCGCCACTGCCCACTTTTTCGTCTTCTAGTTCGTGACAATATCACAATTTTTAGCCAATAAGGGGCAGTAAAAAGTGATTTTTCTAATTTGTGCGCTCGGGGTAATTAAAACTCGTTAAATATAACGAGTGCTGACAGTGGAAGCACATTACATATCTTCCCATGGAACTCACTCTCTAAGCAGCAATATAGCAATATGTCTAAGGGAAAAAACGAAACTAAACGCACATAAAAGGACTTAAGCGTTTATGGTGCATTATTTTGGCCATTTTATTTTTCGTTCACTGACAAACACTGCTCATTTAGTTCCAACAATCAATAGCTTTTTGACAACATTTGTAGGTTATTTACAGTAACGCTCCAATATGAATTTACACTGCCAATGAAGATTTCCAATATGCTCGAGTTTTGTCCAGCATGTGCAATCGGTCTTCTCTGAAAAATAGGACAAAACACAAAAAATTCAGTATTATTAAACACACCACTATTGTGTTTAATGCGCTAGGTGACATGATAAAGATAATTTACTCGCCTTAGCTAAAAGCAAGTTGTAAATGGTCACAGACGAAACTTTTTGGCCTAGCAAGCTAGCTGATGGCTTCCTTCACTGTAAGGAAACGCCTTCTAACCATTTTCGATCGCAGACGTTGAGTAGAAAGTTATTTGTTGTAAGTTTGATTGTTGGTCGAAGAGCCACTTCGACATACGCATCGGCATCAAGATAGACATCGCGTGAGATTAACTTGAATAACCATTATTATGGCGACTTCTCCGTACACCCGTCGCTACGGGCAGTTATGAATTTCGCGTTCAGGCTGTGAATGCCGAATCCTGTATTGATAACATTTGGCACTATTAAAACCAGCTGGTTCCCAACTATCTAAAATAAAATTGAGTAAAGGAACCGCAATACAGTGGACTGTCGTTAAACTTAACCTCAAGAGACCGGGAAAATATGTTCCGTTTATCAGTAGTTTTGTTCAGCGAAAGAAGGTTCAGGATTTCCCAGTCCATCCCGCGCTGCTTGGTCCCGACGAGGCAGGTGTGTTCGCGCAGTTGGCAGTCTCCGGGGAAGCGGATCTCAAATGCAATATCTACATAACAAAGAGAACGGTACACTATGGGCACAAACATTATTGCACAAAAGCCGTAAGCAGTGAACTTTCTTTTTTGTTTTTCACTACTGATCCGGAGTTCCCGGGTTCGAACCCGACCGCGGCGGCTGCGTTTTTATGGAGGAAAAACTCTAAGGCGCCCGTGTGCTGTGCGATGTCAGTGCACGTTAAAGATCCCCAGGTGGTCGAAATTATTCCGGAGCCCTCCACTACGGGACCTCATTCTTCCTTTCTTCTTTTACTCCCTCCTTTATCCCTTCCCTTACGGCGCGGTTCAAGTGTCCAACGATATATGAGCCAGATCCTGCGCCATTTCCTTTCCCCCAAAAACCAACTATTATTATTATTATTATTTTCAAAGCACTAGTGAATTTTTTTTTAATGTCAATAGTCCACTTATTCCGTTCATATCAGTGGGAACTGCAATTTACTGGCTTTTGAAAAAGGACGTTATTTTTGCTTATTTTAGCTCTCGCAAAAGTTTTCTTTGGATGGCGCCGCCCATACTAGACAGGCTGCTCACTTCTGCAGAATTTTGGGGAGCCGTACTGCTCGCCGGTCCCCGCATGGTGTCGTGTCTGCAGCGGCAGCCTCCTCTGAAACGGCACGACACACTATGCCATTCCGATTTTTAAATTTCGTCAACCACCCTTCACTGCAAGAGAAACCTTCGATGCCAAGCTGCAGAACAAATTCTTCTGCTTGCGCGTGAATGAGTGGCCCGCTGATCAGAATGTTTTAACTGCGCGCTCTCCGCAACCAAACCATCAGGCACTTCTCCAAATCTTCGTGGTTGGCCACCAGCAGCCGTTTTCTTTGAGGGCCAAAGCGTGACGTCCTGAAAGCCTGCCGCAACTTATCCTTGCTCTGAAGTTAACTTGTGAGGCTGCTCTTGGGGACAGCGTAGTTCGTTGCAAGCGCTTTTTTTGGTAAGCGACCACTCTCGAAGTCGTTGATTATCTCCACCTTCCTTTCTAACGTAAGGGCATTGTGAGGTCGCTTCTGCGCTGACATAGGATGTTGACTTCGCGACGAAATGTCGCAGACAACGCTCAACAGCGGATGTGAGGCTTAAGTCTAGCTGAACAACACTGCAAGCACACCGTGACAGAAAGCAAGTGATGTGGTTGCAGTGTGCTAGAAAACCGGAAACGTCCAAACACGGAGACGGAAAGAAAGGGGGGGGGCAGTGATGCGTACCGCGATTGGGCTGCGCGTTCGTGTCAAAGTTGTGGTTTCGAGCCTGTTTTCGGTTCAGTTTATACGGTGGTCGGAAAACTTTTGTTCCGATTAACGAGATTTTTTTTACATTGCCTTAATACAAAGCCAGCCATATGCGAGGCGTTTGTTCAATTTAAGCGTTGGTTCCGTTTAACCGACTTCCATTTATCGAGATTCTACTGTAACTGCCATAGGTACTAGAAGAGCCGTGCCCCGCGATTACAGACACAGAGATGACGGCAAAGGAAATGGCAAGGTGCGGACTGATGGATCGCATGGTGTAAAAAGCGCGTAAAAACGAAGACGCAACGAAGAAACAATAAGAATCAGCGCTACACTCTCAATTGAACAATTTAGAACGTAATGTATGCTACAAGTTGTTAATAGTCCGCGTTTTCTGAGAGGCACTATCAAGATAACTCCTTCACGATGCGAATAATTGAAGTAGAGGTGCGGAGGTTGGGGGTCAATTCGCTTACCAATGCATATCCTTTTATATAATATAAACGTTGCCAACAGAATGTAAGTCACCCAACTACACTTATTTATACTACGATATTTCACTTTTCCTCATACTACTGTTGCTTTTCCGTCTCACATGAAGAAATCGTTACGAGGTGATCAAATTAACGTTTACAAATTTCTCAAAATTAGTCTCTGAGAGGTCAATGAAATTCACCTCTGGACATACTATGCAGTGGGCCCAGGGAACACACAGTAAGATAATAATTGCATTGTCTGGCACCTTATTACCAAAAATATAATAAAGAACTTTTTAGACACTGAGGTTGATGTGAATGTGAAACACTACTTCATTTGGTAAAATTCTTAGAGATATAACTCTTGTTTTGACATATTAGCCACCAAAACATTGCAATGCTTTTGTGTAATTATTCACGCCAAGCAGGGGCGATCGACGCATATTTCCTCTCTTGTATGACACTCTTTTGTCAGCGATTTCTTGCATTTTGGTGGCGGAAAGTCAAACAGAAAAAGTTAACGGCTTCAACAGTCGCACTACGTGATTGACAGATGATTCGCCGGGTCACGTAGAGACCGGTTCGCGCCTATCGTCACCGCTATGCATGCGAAAGTACGCGGATCAAGCTGAAAATTAGGAAGCTGCTATCTCGGAACACATGCGTGCTAGGAGAATTGTGCCAAGTGGAATTCTGTTGGAATACGACTGCCTATAAACATACAATGTAACCATAACCGCGTATTGGAGTCAAAGTTCATTAAAACATTTCAGTTATAATGTACCTGACAGCGACAATTATCTTAACACCTTCTGTCCCTCTGGCCGACTGAAGGGGTTTTCTCACGCCTCCTAGTCGTTAATATCAAGAAATTTTTAAACCTTGACTTCCATAACCCTGCACCATCCTCAGCAAAGGTGAGCGTCATTGACCGAGTGTAAAGACCTTTTGCGGAAATCATAGCAAAAGGTAAAGGCTTCTCCCCTCCTTCAAAAATTTAGCGCGTGCTTCAAGGATCACCTTCCTCTCTCTGTACCGAGTGAGATCACATGTTCCCAGTTGACCCCGACAATGATGACCCAGACTGCCTGCGCATTCTAGAAAAAAATCTTTAGACTGAGGAAGCAGCAGTGATGAAGGCGAAGACATAGGTAAAATCCAATGGCATCCGAAGTGTTTTCTTTGAAAAAAATAGTAACGAACATTAACACTGCCATGTAGCAGCGAGATACCGACCTGACTACTATGGTGATAGAGCTTCCTTCGCTACACAATGACTCCTAATTACTATCAAAGCTTGAGGAAATATTTGTACGACATTCTTTATGATTGCCGAGACGGTTGGCCTTAGACTTGGTTTCCTGAAGAATGCTGACTACTTCAGTAAAGAAGACCAAAATGCCCGTGGTCGCGAACCTTCGGCTAGTAGGTTTATCTGATCTGAAAACCAGCAATAAAATTTTTACAAAGCCTTTGCAACTTAGCCACTGTAGCACCTGGGAATAATTTTGTTGTATAGGATTTTTGCTCCCTTTTTCTCCGTATTAACGCTGAAGAGCGAGACAGGACCGTCGGGTCCCATTATGCAGTGGTCGCCACAGCCTCGGTCTAAGAGTGGGTTAAGAGATAACAAGATTTGGTGCCCCATATATGTGGTGCAGCGATGCAACGATGGCGTAGAGGTAGAACATCCGCCTCGCTTGCAGGAGGACCGGGGCTCAAATCCTGGTGCCGCGCAATTCTCCACCGGGTTTAAAAAAAAAAAAACCGCGTGTCGATGGAATTGCATAACCAGGCCTGGAGTGCGGCCTTATCTCGGTGACCAGAACCGACAACGCACTCTCTCACCAGAACAGGATTTGGCCACCCTGGTGTAGTACTTGGCCACAACCTTCTATGATCAAACCAATTAACCCTCGGCCCTCAGTCCCCAGCGGCTGCAGAGCAACTGACCACGGCGGCGGTCAGACCTGTGACGCAGCGGAGGGTGCTAAGAATCTCTGGCTCCGGACAGGCCGCCATTGGAATCAGAACCTGGCAACGTTTAACGCTAGAACTTTAGCTAGTGAGGCTAGCCTAGCAGTGCTGTTCGAGGAACTAGCGGGAATTAAATGGGATGTGATAGGGCTTAGCGAAGTTAGGAGGACAGGTGAGGCGTATACAGTACTAAAGGACGGACACATACTGTGCTATCGCGGGTTAGAGGATAGACGAGAACTAGGTGTGGGTTTCCTCATTAATAAGGATATAGCTGGCAACGTAGAGGAGCTCTACAGTATTAACAAGAGGGTAGCAGCTATAGTAATTAGGCTGAATAGGAGGTACAAGCTGAAAGTGGTGCAGGCCTACGCACCCACATCCAGCCATGATGACCAGGCCGTTGAAAGCTTCTATGAGGACGTAGAATCAGCAATGAATAGAGTAAAATCGCAGTACACTGTACTGATGGGTGACTTCAATGTGAAGGTGGGCAAGAAGCAGGCTGACGACCACGCGGTAGGTGACTATGGGATAGGCTCTAGAAATAGCAGGGGAGAGTTATTAGTCGAATTCGCGGATAGAAATAATTTACGGATCATGAATACCTTCTTCCGCAAACGAGAAAACAGGAAGTGGACCTGGAAGAGCCCCAATGGTGAGATTAAAAATGAAATCGACTTCATACTATGCACTAAACCTGGCATCATTAAGGATGTGGCCGTCCTCGGAAGGGTGCCTTGCAGCGACCATAGAATGGTAAGGTCTAGAATTAGCTTAGACTTGAAGAGGGAACGGAAGAAGCTAGCGAAGAAGAAGACCATTAACGAGTTAGCCGTAAGAGGGAAAGCACAGGAGTTTAGGATAGCGCTGCAAAACAGATACTCGGCTTTAACTGAGGAAGATGATCTTGATGTTCATTCAATGCACGATAACCTGACATCAATAATTACGGAGTGCGCAGTAGAAGTAGGCGGTAGGACAGTTCGAAAAGATACCGGGAAGCTATCTCAGGTGACGAAAGATCTGATTAAGAAGCGCCAAAACATGAAGGCATCTAACACTACCGATAGAATAGAACTAACGGAGCTATCAAAGTTAATAAATAAGCGCAAGGTAGCCGACATAAGGAAGTTTAATATGGAGAGAATCGAGCATGCTATAAAGAACGGAGGTAGCCTAAAAACAGTGAAGAGGAAACTAGGCATAGGTAAAAACCAGATGTATGCATTAAGAGACAAGCAGGGCAATGTCATTAGCAATATGGATAAGATAGTTAACGTAGCCGAAGAGTTCTACACAGACCTGTACAGTAGCCATTGTAATCAGAGCGCTAATGAGAATGACAGCAGTGCACAGCAATACGTCATCCCGCCAGTTACGAAAGATGAAGTAAAGAAAGCCTTAGAAGCAATGAAAAGGGGAAAAGCAGCTGGGGAGGATCAGGTAACAGCCGATCTGTTGAAGGATGGAGGGGACATCGTGCTAGAGAAACTAGCCACCCTGTATACGCAATGCCTTATGACCTCGACTGTACCAGAAGCTTGGAAGAATGCAAACATTATCTTAATTCATAAGAAGGGAGACGCCAAGGACTTGAAAAATTACAGGCCGATCAGCTTACTATCCGTTGCCTACAAAGTATTTACTAAGGTGATCGCTAATAGAGTCAGGGCAACGTTAGACTTTAATCAACCAAATGATCAGACAGGCTTTCGTAAAGGATATTCTACAATAGATCATATTCACACTATCAATCAGGTGATAGAGAAATGCGCAGAATATAACCAACCTCTATATATAGCTTTCATTGATTACGAGAAAGCATTCGACTCAGTGGAAACCTCAGCAGTCATACAGGCATTGCGTAATCAGGGGGTAGAAGAGCCTTATGTCAAAATACTGGAAGATATATATAGCAACTGCACAGCTACTATAGTCCTCCATAAAGTCAGCAATAAAATTCCAATAAGGAAGGGCGTCAGGCAAGGAGACACGATCTCGCCAATGCTGTTCACCGCATGTTTGCAGGAGGTATGTCGAGGCCTGAATTGGGAACAGTTGGGAATAAGAATAAATGGAGAATACCTAAATAATCTGAGATTTGCTGATGACATTGCCTTGCTGAGTCACTCAGGAGGTGAACTGCAAATCATGATCAACGAGTTAGACAGGCAGAGCAGATCGATGGGTCTAAAAATTAACATGCAGAAAACCAAGGTAATGTTCAACAGCCTAGCAAGGGAACAACAGTTCACAATTGGCAGCGAGAGCCTAGAAATGGTGCCGAAATACGTCTACTTAGGGCAGGTAGTGACAGCTGATCCGGATCATGAGAGGGAGATAACTAGAAGGATAAGAATGGGGTGGAGCGCATATAGCAAATTCTCGCAGATCATGAGTGGCAGTTTACCAATTTCCCTCAAGAGGAAAGTGTACAACAGCATTATCTTACCGGTACACACCTACGGGGCAGAAACGTGGAGGCTAACGAAAAGAGTTCAGCTTAAGTTAAGGACAACGCAGCGAGCCATGGAAAGAAAAATGATAGGTGTAACGTTAAGAGATCGGAAGCGGGCAGAGTGGGTGAGGGAACAAACACGGGTTAATGACATCCTAGTCGAAATCAAGAGAAAGAAATGGGCTTGGGCAGGGCATGTAATGCGAAGGCAAGATAACCGCTGGTCTTTAAGGGTAACGGAGTGGGTTCCAAGAGAAAGTAAGCGTAGCAGGGGGCGGCAGAAGGTTAGATGGGCGGATGAGATTAAGAAGTTTGCAGGCAAAGGGTGGATGCAGCTGGCAAAGGATAGGGTTATTTGGAGAGACATGGGAGAGGCCTTTGCCCTGCAGTGGGTGTAGTAGGGCTGATGATGATGATGATATGTGGTGCGCACTGGTATTTAACTGAGGGGGGGGGGGGGGCTGCCATCGGCGTGTGTTTCGCCACACTAAATATGCTGCAAATACACGTCCGCTAGCACACAGCCGCCCCGCCCCGTCTTTTTCTAGCGAGCTTCCGTGAATATTCTAGGTGCTATAAAAGAATATGCTCGTCACTCGGATTTAAACTTCACAATCAAGGACGATGAATTAGGTGAGGTGTATCTTTTTTTGAGTGTCAGGTGCGTCATTACCCCATATGGCTCGCTAGCCGCGGAGATCACTTCCCATTAGCCTGTCGAATGTCGGCAAATGTCATCTCGACTGCGGCATCCCGATTTCCGTGGAGGCTACGTGAAATCGCACCAAAAGCTTTGCCAACTTAGCGCTGATTGAAAAATCCCAATGGCCCAAAATAAATTCAGAACCTTCCAATAAAACGTTTCCAATAGCCCATGGGCTGCTTGAATATGTTGAACTGTAGATACCAACATTTTTCTTAGCACCAGCGCTTGGCAGCAAACACATTCCTTGTTATTGCTTACGCAGTTTCTATAATGGGGTGCGAATCAACAATTGAGCACCAACAGGCGCATACCTTTTCGTGCTCTTTACTACCGTTTAGTGGCCTTCACTGTTCGCCTCGCTCCATTGAATGCAATACTTCAGAGGCGTTAGTGTCCCTGTACTCCATGCTGCACCTCCAGGAAGGCTGATCTTAAGGAGCGCAATGATTGAAATCCCAATAAATCTCAGCTTTTGCCTCCAGGAGGCTTATATTTAAGACATGGTGCTATCGATCACGACCCAAAATTCTAAACTATAATGCTCAACCAGACGTCAGCAATAAAGCACTTACCATTTAACGGGGGAAACTCGGCGCCGAAGATGACGCAGAAGGGGCTTGCATACAAAATCGCGTAGGTGCTGTGGATATCGTTGGGTAGCGGTTGACCGACTGGAAAAATGCAAGCGTCTTAGCGTTTTATACAGCATTTTCTAGAGGCGAGGTTGCTTTAGTGGAACATACGAACGAAAAAAAAAACATTTGGGAAAATTTCAAGAACTAATCTAATCGTAAGCGCCTTCAGCTTGGTCTATACGGGGTCTTCATGTTTGACAGTACTATAAAGTTACACTACAACAGGTCGGATATAATACACAGATGAAGCATTGAAAACTAAACATTTTGAAAGAATTGCCTGTCTGGTTGAGTTTGAAGACTTATAATAAACTGCACATCTCAAACCAAAAGTTTAACTTTAACCCAACGCTTCGAAGCCGACTCGGCTCCGTCATCAGGGGTGACTGAGGGCAGTAGCTAGCGCCTTTTAAGTATGAAGGGGAAAGGGGGGGTTGAAAAGAACGACAGCTGTGTCGCGAAAGGCGCGGGGGAGGGGGGTTTAGGCTGTTAGTCACGCTGGCCCACTGCAGGGAGGTGCTTAATGGCGACTTTTATTTCCCTTGCGTTGAAGAGCGAAGTCCCTGGGCATATACTGGGGGCAGGTTTCTTTTTGCGCGGTTGATATTGCTCGGGGTGGTTTGGATATGCCAGGATTCCAGAAGGAGCCTCTTGTGGTAATTTGTTTCGGTTCCGAGGATGCGGGTTTCTTCAAAGTTGATTCTATGGTCGGGGTTCTTGGAATGTTCGGCTACTTGTCGCCCAAGGCATTGTCTACCAAATTCCATGCGTCGACTGCGACGCAAGCTACATCAGCGAAACCAAAAATTTCAAAGAATTCGGCAACATAAGAACGACATCCGCAAATTCGCAAGAGAGCGCAATCCAGTACCCGAACATTCCGAGGACTCCGACCATAGAATCAACTGTGAAGAAACCCGCATCCTCGGAACCAAAAACAAATTACCACAAGAGGCTCCTTCTGGAATCCTGGCATATCCAAACCACCCCGAACAATATCAACCGCACAAAAGGAAACCTGGCCCCAGTATATGCCCAGGGACTTCGCTCTTCAACGCAACGAAAACAAAGTCGCCATTCAGCACCTCTCTGCAGTGCGCCAGCGTGACTAACAGCCTAAACCCCCTCCTCCTCCCCCGCGCCTTTCGCGACACAGCTGTCGTTCTCTTCACCACCCCCCTCCCCTCCATACTTAAAAGACATTAGCTACTGCCCTCAGTCACTCTTGATGAAGGAGCCGCGTAGGCTTCGAAACGTTGGGTTAAAGTTAAAATTTTTGTTGGAGATGTGCAGTTTATTATGTCTTCAAACTCAACCAGAGAGGCAAATCTGTCCAAATGTTTAGTTTTCAATCTATCCGTGCAGACTTGGGGCTAGAAGCTATGCGGCTTGCCAAAAAATACATCAAGACCATGCAAGGCATCTCGGTGTTCAAGACACACCTGGAATTTGCCAAGAAATGCAAGGAAACCAAGGTTGTACCCCCGAGCCTACGACTACGACGCCTGGTCTCCCACCGGAATGACGAAACATCATCAACAAGGCAGAACAGCACCTAGTGACGGCACAGATACATGAGTGCCGTAGCGTGATTAGGAAGAAAGAAATCGACGCCTTCTTCGCATGCCGACAACTCGAGCACAAGATGCCCAACCTAGTGACGTATATCGAAGCATTTGCCAAAGAAACCGCATCATCAGAAGCCGACAAACACCGCACCAAGCAGAGAGAGAAGTTGTCGAAACTTCAACGCCGGCCCGAACAACCCCCACCGGACCATTCTGACCTGGTCGCCAACTTCTCCTCCAGGAAGCTCACTACCGCCGAAACCTCAATCCTAGCCAAGGGACACAAATTCAACCTCCAGGTTAACAGATCTCCCCTTCCAGCAACCGTATCTGCGCTTGAAGTCGGTATCCGGCAACTGGAACCTGGTGCACGAGAAGAGGTCAGGCTCAAAACAATAGGTGTACTCAATTCATTGCAAGCACACTGAAAAGAATTAAACCTAAATCCGGACGAAAGGCAAGCCCTGCAAGACCTCAAGACAGAAGCCAACATAGTGATCCTCCCAGCGGACAAGGGCAACACAACAGTCATTCTGGACAGACGGGACTACGAAGAGAAAATGTCCACCTTACTTAGCACTCAAGAATATGCAAAATTGAAGAAGGACCCCACAACCACTACCTAAGCAAGGCTAAACAAAACATTAAAAGAAGTATTCGAAAAACACCCCACCTTCCGAAACCTCTACTTTCAGTTATTGAGCACCAACGGATCGGCTCCGGCATTCTACGGCCTGCCCAAAGTCCACAAACCGGGGATCCCTTTGAGCCCGATTGTCGACTTCCGGTGCTCCCCTCTTCGCTCGTTGTCAGAATACCTTCACAAACTAATATCCCCAATCGCAGGAAAAACAGCTACCCATATCCGTCATTCCAGTCACTTCATCGAACTGGTGTCCTAAGCCACCCTTGAGGCCGACGAATGCCTTGTCTCCTTCGACGTGGTGTCCATTTTCACAAACATCCCCGTGAAGCTTGCGGTGGCCGCTGCCCGTGACGCCTTACAACGCGACGACACACTCAGCGCACGAACCCCGCTGAGAGTAAATGATGTGTGCCGCCTCCTGGAGTTGTGCCTATCAAACACATACTTCTCTTCAAACGGGGAATTTTACCGACAAGTGAAAGGAACACCAATGGGAGCATCCATCTCTGTCGTCATGGCCAATTTAACAAGGGAACACGTCGAACAACGGGCCCTCAAGTCATTCCACCCGAAACCAAAGATTTTCCTCAGGTATGTCGACGACTGCTTCGCGGTCATCAAAAAATCTGAGATTCAAAATTTCCTTCGTCATTTAAACTCCGTAGAACCTGACATTTAGTTCACGATAGAGGTGGAACAGGAAAACTCCTTGCTGTTTTTGGACGTCCTCGTGTCCCGAAACCACAATACCCTTCAATTTTCCGTATACCGCGAACCAACCCACCCAGGCCGGTATCTCCACTTCTCTTCGAACCACCCGACTGTCCATAAAGCATCAGTGGTGATGACGCTGTTCAGAAGAATTGAGACAGACTGCAGCACAGAACTTGACAAAAAATAACAACGCACGATATCCAAAGAACTCATCATGAACGGATACCCAAAAGACTTTATTCAAAAAACCATTCGTCGTCCAAAACACAACATTCGTCGAGAAATCAACGCACAAAGACCAACGCCACCACCAAAATACGTCACTTTACCTTATGTCAGAAGTGTCAGCGAAACCATCGCCCGAATGCTGAAAAAATTGGGTCTCCAGTTGCGCACAAGCCCACAAACACTGTTGCGCTTTGCCTACCTGTTCCCAAAGACCGGCAGCCCAGAGAAAGAGCCCAAAGCATTGTCTACTAAATTCCATGCGCCGATTGCGACTCAAACTACATCGGCGAAACCAAAAATTTCAAAGAAATAATTCGCCAACATAGGAACGACGTCCGCAAATTCGCAAGAGAGCGCAATCCAGTAGCCGAACATTCCGAGGACTCCAACCATAGAATCAACTTTGAAGAAACCCGAATCCTCGGAACCGAAACAAATTACCACAAGAGGCTCCTTCTGGAATCCTGGCATATCCAAACCACCCCGAACAATATCAACCGCACAAAAGGAAACCTGCCCCCAGTATATGCCCAGGGACTTCGCTCTTCAACGCAACGAAAAAAAAAAAAATGTCGCCATTCAGCACCTCCCTGCAGTGCGCCGGCGTGACTAACAGCCTAACCCCCCCCCTCCCCCTCCCCCGCGCCTTTCGCGACACAGCTGTCGTTATTTTCACCCCCCCCCCCCTCCCCTCCATACTTAAAAGACGCTAGCTACTGCCCTCAGTCACCCCTTATGAAGGAGCCGAGTCGGCTTCGAAACGTTGGGTTAAAGTTAAAATTTTGGTTGGAGATGTGCAGTTTATTTTAAGACAGATGAAGCAGGAACAGACACATTTTTAGTTTGGAAACCGGAGCGACCCTTGAACTAAATAGGTGAGGCTGCAATCTTAACTCACTTTAATTTCGTTTATGCTCTAACTTTCTTAGAATTAGTTACTTCTGTGAGAAAAAGACAATTATTATTGCCACGAAATTAAGGAAAGAAAGCATCAATAACTGTTTGTGGCACCGCGTGAAATTTTCCGGTAGAAAGCATGTTTATTTTTATAGCTGTGCTCTAGAAGTCTAAAAAGGACCATCTAAATTGCTTCAAAATTGTAAACATTTCTGTACATATTTTTGCACTTATTTACATTGCTGACAACAAACTGCGTTGTTAGTCTGAGGCTTCTGACTAGGACGAGTGCAATAAAATAGCACTACTTCTGCCAGTGTATTTTATAATGATCGCCCTTTACGCTGAACTACTAAATACTGTGGTAACACGGCAATAGCAGACTTTGAAGCAATGAAGATCAGCGTATAAAATGACTACTTAAAAGCCACTCATCATACTGGCCACATTTTTGAAGAGGGGACAGGCCAGGAACAGTTACGTGCTTTATAGGGTAGGCGAATTACTCCGCCCGCAAGTGATCGAATTGCTCTTAGAACGTTTAAAGTGTACGACACTGCAGCAGAGCCAAGTTCCTGCAAGCGTGGTTATCTTGTCAATGAGGTGAATACTTTTCCAAGTATCGCTCATTGAGTGCTTTCTCTGTATGAAGTACTGTGCTGAATACACGTCTTTCTTTGCTTCCACTCATATATTATGAATAGTTTACGGAAGCCTAATTGTCGCGCTTTGAAAATTATTTGCTTTTTTCTGCGGAGTCAACGTTTGCTGGCTACGCAGAAATTTTATGAAATAAAATTAGTTTTCGACGTACTTTTGCAACAAATATACGTTTTTTTAGTAAAATGAAATGCAGGCGTGAATAAATGACCAAAAAAGACCTAGTATCTCAGAAATACGTGTTCGCATTTCTTAGAGCAGCTAGGTGCCAACTGAGGCGAAAGATATAGTCAGGCCCAACAAGGGGCTTTCTACTCATTTGCGTACATGCGCAAACTGTTGGTGAGAAGAGTTACCGTTTATTGTTAATTACCGGGATTTACTTCGTCCCATGCACATCGTAAAAATTTCGCGTCTAATTAGAAAAGTTTCGCAAACTGCAGTTAATGACATGCAGCTTTAATATAACTCCAACCTAGCCTTCAAGGCAATCAGTGCAACTCATTTTGCATTTGCGTAAAGTAGCTTTACATTTCAAACTGCATGACGTAAAACACACCACAGTAAAGTATGCATGTTCTTAAGTTAGTACCCATGTATAAATCCGAATTAAGGATGCCATATCCTCAAAAAACGCTGTGACAGTGCAATGCGCAACCGCCTTAAAGGATCAAAGAGCGCAGAGTCCATCACTAATCAAGAGTAAAAGGCATTCACGGGCAGTTATTGCTCAAGAAAGTGCTAAGGTGTAAAACAGACAACAGTTCAAAGGGCATATATATTAAACATGGAAACGAACAAAAGCCCAAATTTACCTCGTTGAATACGTGTGTTGAAGAGCATTTCGCAGGCAAAATAATTCAACCAGATCAGATTTGGACGTGACCTGTATTTCAGTTTTTTTTTCTGTGGCTAATAAGTAGCCATATATGGTAATTATAATTTAGCAGTGAAGGAGGCAAAGCGAAGAGGACCTAGTAAAAAGACTTAAGGCAGTAAATATGAACGACGTAACATTGTGTGGAATGCGAGAGGTGACGGTTTTCTGCAGTGTATTGTTTAAAGAGACGTAAGCTAGTTCGCCGTTCTTTCTGAACCGAAGGGAGACATTTTTTTTTGAAGCCTGGAGTTACCTTGAGTGATGTTTTGTTTCGTTATAGTATTACTGCCAAGCTTTTTCAATGCAAAACTATCTCTTCATCATTGTCGATGTTTTTCAAAACCTCCAAGTAAAGCTTATCATCTAATTTAGTAGAACTGCCGCTTAAATAGCCCTCCTCTTGTTTTACGCAGTAAGTTTTTCGGCGTACCCCTCCAGGTCTGTTTTAGGCAGCCAGTTAATTCTCTTGAATTGACTGCTGCCAACATTTTTTCTTTTGGCTACCATCTGCATAAATGCTTCTCCAAATATTTCCTCTTAAATCAATACGCCTCAAGTCATAAAGTACTTTTTTTTCTGTGCCGAAAAAACTGCAGAATATTTTAATAAATAACCCGTTTTAGGTAATGAGTCGCTATTAACTTCTAGGGTTTATGAGGCTGCCAAGCCAGTGTGGCTAAGTATTTGTCCCGTAAAGTTTAGGAGCGCAGAGCCAGAAGAAAAAACCGTTACCGAACAATGCAGCGCCGATATTACAGTTTTTTTCTACTCACCAACAGAATATGGGCTCAAGAAAAGCCGCCCTCAGCGGTTATCCAAATGACAGAAGGAACACAAAACAACGCGACTCGTGGCCATAAAAGGCAATGATATGCGCGAAATAAGGGCACCAGTAAGAATTCAGTACCGAACCGAGGCACAAGATACACAAGGAAAATATTGATTGGTTGCAAATGAATTTAATTAAGGCGTCACGTAACAAAAGAAGAATTCAAATAGCTCAAAAGAATGAGAGCACTGCCCATGTCAATGAAATGCAATGAAAAGCAGCCGTTGTCTTCTCCAGCTATTAGTTTTTAAAATTGGATTACACTAATTTTCGGTTATACTCAACAAAGCGAAGGAATCTTCTGCAATTTGTTCTACCTCCTACTTCAGGCTTTTTGACATTTTAGACCTGTATTTCTTTACTTCGTGCAGTCGTTTAATTGGTGCTTTAAAACATATGTGTTCATCTCGTAGTGACAATATTTATTACCTGTGCTTCTATAGGAGATACAGAAAAAGATATGATTCTACCCAGATTCTTTGAACTACAACAAAAAAACTATAAAAGGAAATTACAATTAGAAAAACTAATACGGCTACTGTTCCGCGCGTAGGACAAGTTTGGCGGCAAAAAAAAAACAGTGCATCAAAAGTCTTGTGAACCAAGCGTTCCGTGCAGCTCATCTTTTTGCATTGTGATGGTTACGGTAATGCGGTCTCCTGCTGTGCTTTTCCTCAAACCCCTCCATTAATCTGGCATGACCTTGCTCTGAAAAAAGAAATCTGTGGGCGCAATTAAGTACCAGCAAGCCCAGCTCTGTTATTGTTCTGCACTTGTTTTAAAACTAATTGCTTCGTAAAACTTAATTCCGCTTATTTGTAAATGGTCCCTTATTCGGCCTCGCTAACGTTTACTATGCGGCGGGCTATTTCTTATGCAATGAAGCTCTCAGCCTCTTTCAGTGAGAATGAAGGACTCAATTCTCGACTATGCCTCTTCTAAATCGGATAAACAGAGCAAGCCGTTTTCGTCGTGTGGTTGTGCCTTTCAGTGTGGCTTGACTCGGGACTGCGAAATGTGTTGCGGCGGTCCCTACCGCCATTCTCAGATTGTTGGCATTACTGTGCCCTTGCCTCTCCCTGGTGTGCCTGTTCACAGGCAAGAGCTTCACCACACAATGATTTTCTGGTTTATGGTTTATGGGATTTTAACTTCCCAACGCGACTCAGGCTATGAGGGACGCCGTAGTGACGGGCTCCGGATATTTCGACTAGCTGGGGTTCTTCAACGTACACTAACATCGCACAGTGCACGGGCCCCTATAGAATTTCACCTCCATCGAAACTGGACCGCCGTGGCCGGGATCGGACACGCGTCTTTCGGGTCAGCAGCCGAGCGCCATAACCACTATGCCACCGCTGCGGCCCGCAGCATTTTTTTGTTGGCTCATACACGGGATTTTGTTTAGCCGAACTGATCTACCGCGTCTACCCCCTCACTCCGGGACCGTCTCCCACGCCTGCACGTAAAACGTATTCAGACTCGGCGGCACTCTCTGCGTGTAGCAGCGCCCTGCTAATGAGCCGCTTCTTCGCTTCTGTTACGGCGCCCTGTGTCTACGAAGCTACTTTGTCGTCAAATTTTGATCCAGCAATGTGTGCCGCTCCATCGCTCTCTGCTCTGGCTACTATCCCCACATGATTTGATTTATTTATCCCTCCAATTTAAAACTTTCGGTAACTTTTAGACATGTCGGATATCCTGCAGCATCGGCGAACGTAAAACAATACTTACTTTTCTTCGTCCTGCAATGTTCGCGCTCTGCACGAAAACGTATGGTCACGACTCTCGACGTGAATGCGGGAGGATCTTTTTATGAGGAGCAGCATCTAAGAAATCGCCGGTATCCTCACTATACACCACTTGGCCAATAGGGCTAACAAATATTGAATGGAGAAATAAACAGAATGTCTGAAAACGTGCGGTGTGGTCGTAAGATGAAAAAAAAAGGCGAGTACTTTCCAGTGTACATGGTATTTAGTGACTTTTGGATCCTCGCTACAGTATTTACACATATTTTCTGAACTGTAGAAGGCTCAGAAAGGCATGAGGCGCGCGTCTGAGATCTGCATTTAAGACTGCAGTACGGAAGTTTGTGTCGCGAACGTGACGCTTAGTACTTTTAGTAGTGATATCCGTTCATTTAAGACTTAGCACATTCGTAAGTGGTCTGAGGACTGTTCTCATATATTGTGGTGAATATGTGTGGCGGATAATTTGTATGGTTGAATAATTGGCATCACTTTTTCGTGGTCACAACTTTTGAATGTTCTTTTTTAATTCTTTTTTATTTCCTCAACAGTGTCAGTCGGCGAAACAAGGTAGTAAAAAATTGACTGTGTCGTTGCTACTTTACTGCTCTAGTCTCCTCTAGGTGTACTTAGAGCAGGTAATTTATTGCGATTTGTTGCACATTAAATAGGAGAGACCCACTATTGAACTGTTTGTCTTTTGTACACAGGATAGAGCAGGATCTAAAGACGGGAAGTAACATAAAAGAGTTTATGATGAAATAAGTTATGAGCAAGAATGAAATGTAAGCCATAATATGCGAGTGGGGCGATGTTATTACGTATATGATTCACAAAGGTAAAGCAACACAGGAATTCTGCACAGAAGCCAATGAAATCAAGGCGCTAGACATGAAGCCGCTGGTTTGAGAGAAGTTGGCAAGCTGCTGGTCACGAAAGAACAGCCAAACAATTACAATGCTTTGCAAGCAATGCTAAGAAGGAAACCGGATGGTAAGTATCAATTAAGACCTGCTTTACTGAAGCACGGCGGCCAGATTGAGCTAGAGCAGCTTTGCTCCCTGTATAAGCTGTGCGTCAGGACCAGTGGCACATGTGAAGCTTGGACGCCGGTTAGCATACTTCTAAATCCAGGTGGTGCCATGGACCTAAAAAAATTCAGATTGATTAACCTGCTTTGCGCGGTTGAGTTAGAGCAACCGTAGACTTCATTCATTCTACCAGCCTGAATTTCCCAAAAGCTACTAGCGAGTAGACCAGATTCACTCCATCAAGTAGATGATAGAAAAATTCTGAAGAATATAAGCAGCCCTTATAGATGTACTTCAAAGATTACGAGAAAGCATCTCACTCAGGTGGCACTTCAGCGGTCATTCAGTCATTGCTAAGCAGTGTATGGATCATGCATATGTAAGGAAAATTGAAATTATAAGAAGCGACTGCACAGCGGCTGCAGTCCTCCACACACTATACACATGAAAGTAAAAGGCGAGTAAGCTATCCACCAGCGTACTGTTTTAAAGAGGCAAGATTTGCTTCCCAACAACTGGGGTTGATTTCCACCACTGACAATACTGAGTACTTGCGCTTGGCAGCGGAAACAAATTACCTCTTCAAAATATGAGAAGTTCTAGCAGTTACGAAGATTTTAACCGAAATTTCAGCTTCCTCTTTCTTCTGACCTAAAGACCTCCAGTGTCGTGTTTAAAAGCCTCCACTGTTTGCTCACTGCGTCAGTTTACGATGCTTTGCAATGTAAGTACAGCAGCACAAATCTTCAGCTGCCGTGCGTAACCGCGGCGTTTTTAATCCATGCTCCTGTGGCTTATGACGGAACAAACTTGTGAAAATATCAAATCTTAGAACAGGCTCGTTAAGCCCGTGCTTAATAATGAGCTTTCCGCTAAGTTGCTTCGTGGTAAAGGGCAGGGGTGCGGAAGAAACGGCTGTCGCGCACGCTAGCTAAAGATTATGTCTGGTGCACACGTCTGTTGTCAAGAGTAAGCATTCGGTATTTATCTAGTGACCAAAATGAAAAAAAATAAAATTGGTTTTTGGGGAAAGGAAATGGCGCAGTATCTGTTTCAGATCTTGGCGGACACCTGAAACGCGCCTTAAGGGAAGAGATAAAGGAAGGTCTGAGAGAAGAGGAGGAATTGTCCTATTGTGCACTGGTCCGGGGCACTTCAACAAGTAATTTTCATAAGTCATTGCTGTTGCAAAAGAAAGCATTGCGGGCTTTAGAGGGTTACCATGGTAGGCCGGATAACCTACCAACATCACCACTCTACCATAAGCATAATTTACTTAAAGCAAACCATATTTACATATTACGCCTCTTACAGTTCATATATCGTTATCATTTTTATTCCATTGCTCCAAACCGCCCTCCTTCTAAATACCCCCTTCGGCAACACAGAAACTTGGTCCCTAAAACAAGGACAAATTACGGCAAACAAAAGCTTGATTACCAGATTCCAGTCGTTCTCAATAACCCATCTTTAAGTGTCATGTTTGATCTCCCTAAGAACATATTTTCAAAGAGACATCAAAAGGTTACTAATCAGCGCTGACTCAATATAATTTCAGTTTTTACTTAGCGTAGCGTCTCTTATTTTCGTGTCATGCTGTTTGTGGATGTGTTTTCTTTAGTGACCTCATGCCATGTTTATATACTGCCTTTGATTTGATTTATGGTGCACTGTCTTTGTATCAAAAGTAATTCGTTTACGGTGATAATATCGTTTGATGGAATGTGTTTTGTTCACCTTCACACTATGTTAATATTTGTTATTTATGTGTCGCTCACTGCTGTATAAACTGTTTTGGGGAACTGTGATCTCGTCAGGCTTTACCGCCTTTTGTCGCAGTTCCCTCTTTCATTTTTTAAGGAAAATAAACGTCAACAACGAGCTGACGTAGTGAAAGTTCCGGAATAATTACGGCCACCTGGGGATCTTTAACGTCCACTGACACCTCACAACACAAGCATACCTTAGCGTTTTGCTTCAACCGAACGCGGCCGCCGCAGTTCGGGTTCGATCCCAAGAACTCCGGATCAGTAGCCGAGCGCCCTAACCAATGAGCCACCGCGGCGGGGTTAGTGACCGAAATCTTCTGCAGAACTTTGGTTGAAAAAAATACTGTCTCCAATCTCTTGCACCATGGGTTTAGAGTAGGCATTCGAAGAAATGAATTGGGAGGAGTTGGGGGTAAAAGGTGATGAGGCGTACCTTAGTAATGCTCTATTACCGAGTGGCGATGCCTTTTTTTATTTTTTTTATTTATTCATACTGTTAACCCTCTGCATGAGGGTCATTACAGGGAGGGAAACATATATAGACACAAGTGCAATTCTCTTCGCTAAAAAAAAAAAAGAAACACTCAAATGCACAGAATTACAGATTTGCACAGCAATCTTCCAGGAACGCGTTCACACCTATCACAAATTTTTCTACATCTGTTTGGTCCACAACGTCACTTGGTAGTTGACTCCAAATTTCTACAGCATCGGGAAAAAAGGAGTAGCGATAGACATCAGTACGTGTAATAATAGGTTGTAATACCTTACTGTGATTTTTCCGAGGGCAACGCTTCAGGGGAGGTGTAACATAGTGATGTTTATTAACTTTGACTTTATCATTCATTATCAGAAAAAAAAGTTTCAATTTCTGCTTTGTTCTTCTTACTTCTAGTGATTCTAACTGACACTCTTTTAGCATTGCTGTGACTGAATCAGTGCGGCGGTATTTAGAGCATATAAAACGTGCTGACATCCTCTGCAATCTTTCCAGTTGCCGTTTTAAACCCTTTTGATGAGGACTCCACACTGCACTTGCGTACTCTATGATTGGCCGCACGAACGTCTTGTACGCAATCAATTTAATTTCTCTAGTCGCATTCGGCAACTTCCTCCTCAGGAAACAGATCTTCTGGTAGGCTTTTAAATAGACATTTTCAATATGGGTGCGCCAGTCAAGGTTATTTGTTAATGTCACTCCCAAGTACTTGAGACACTTTACTTGATCTAAGGAATTTTCACCGATATTGTATCGAAACATCATAACATTCTGCTTCCTTGTTAATTGCATGTAATTAGATTTTTTGTAGTTTATTTCCATACCCCATTTCAGGCACCACGAGTTTAACGACTGAAGACACCTATTTATGTTCATCTGATCTGCCGGGGAAGCCACAGGAGAGTAAATCAAACAATCATCGGCAAAAAGTTTCATTCTGACAGGCGATTCGACGATAGCAGAAATATCATTTATATACAATAAAAACAAAAGCGGACCTAAAACGGAGCCCTGTGGCACCCCCGACAGAACTTCACGCCTATCCGATACTGCACTTTCTATTTTGACGACTTGACAGCGGTTACTTAGATAGGCCTGAATCCACAGTACTATATTTTCAGCGATTCCTAATCTGCGTAGTTTAAAAAGAAGCTTATGATGCGGAACTTTATCGAAAGCCTTCGAGAAGTCTACACAGACCACATCTACCTGCTGACGTTCATCTATAGCCTTGCAAAAGTCGTTCACTGTTTCAATTAACTGCGTTACTGTCGAAAGGCCGGTCCGAAAACCATGCTGAAATGGACACAATAGGTCATTTATTTCCAAAAAATGAAGAATGTGTTTAGCTATTATGTGTTCAAAAACCTTGCAACATACGGAAGTGAGTGAAACTGGCCTGTAGTTTTTTACAAGAAGTCGATTACCGCCTTTAAATACCGGAACTACTATTGCGCTGCGCCAGTCACGAGGTAAAGAATGATCCCGCAATGACTTTTCAAATAAAATTTGCAAATAATATGATAACCACTCAGCATACCGTTTAAGGAATTCCGTCGGTATTTCATCGGGACCGCTCGATTTCTTCGGGTCCAGAGACAGCAGCTGCTCACAGATGCCCTCCCTATTGATGCGAATCTCGTGCATTGAGTATGGCAACGGGTAAATTATTGTATGATCACTCTCAATATCATTGTCATCCCTACTAAAGACCGTCTGGAAGAAATCATTAAACAGATTTGCAATATCGTTTTTATCAGTCACCTCATCGTCCCCATCCATTACCTGTGTGATTGCGTTCTTTTTCGCTGAAAAATATCGCCAGAATATATATCGCCAGCAACTCAGAACACAATTCATAGCATTTTTAGTGAACTAGACACGCAAAGTGGAACTGTAGCTCTTAGCGCGTAATGTTATTAATATGATTGTTCGAAATTCTCGGAACAGAAAAAAAAAGTTTACAATAGACTTTATAGTTTGTAGAAGTCTTGCATTACGAATTGAGTTCTACTACGAGGTCGGTACAATAAAACGCGAGTGTACAGCTGCTTTGCTTTCATGGACTGACTGAAGACAAGATTCTGATAGCCGATGCTCATGGACTAAGCCGCAATGGTCAAGTGCCCAGCCTGTGCGTTCGCAGCGCATCAGGATTTCGTCTGCATGAGTAGGCTTAGCGCTTAACAAGTTCTTCACGCTGACCTTGCGCGAAATGGCAACTAACTCGTGTTCATTAAACTGGTTAAAATCCCCTGGAAGAGCAAGAGATTACTTACAGATATGGCCAGTCTCTAGTCTCGGCTCGTTTGCTTTACCCGGCAGCGTTCTCCATTCGAGAACAACATTGAATTGTCTGAAACATTATTTCACAGCACATTATACATGCTGTAGGCGTTTGCAGCGCACACGAAACACGGACGGACAGAAAAGGGAATGAAACACAGCGCTGTCCGTCCGTGTTTCGTGTGCGCTGCAAACACCTACAGCATAAAAAACCAACTAGCCCAAGAAAAGACGATTCTGACATTATACATGTCTGCGCCTGTTTTATGTCGAAAAAGTCTTTTCGCGAGATAACTGATCCAGAAATATCATTAGCCTCTAATTATCACGATGCACCCAGGCGACCCACGTTTATCTTCGCGTTGCGGATGAGTACCCGTACTTTTGTGTGATTAATATTAATCTTCTCCATCTTAATATTGAATAGGTTGTTTTCTCTAGGCCATGTGCTTGTTTAGCCAATGAACGCTTGCTGCTTTGTTCTGTTTCAGATTCGTTTTACAGCGGCTTCGCAAACAGAGGATAAGGAGATTTTTATTTTCAAGAAATCATTTTCAGCAGTGAAAATAAGTACTCGTAAAACCACTAAAAGTGAAAATAGAAATATGCCATTTCTTTAGGGTGCTTACCTGTGCATCCAATTACTCTGAAAAGAAAAAAAAATAGTTGCGTAGTGAATAAAATAAAGCATTTGCGAAATATCAATGCGGAAATAGCGCTTTCAATTGCTAAAATGTTATCAACCACCTCTGGGAAAAATTTAAATGTAGGGGTTGTGTAAAAATTATTCGGTTCAATGCTTCAGCTATATTTTAGGCTTGAAAGACAACCACCATGGGAAAACTATGGCACCTTCAACAAATCCTGATCTGTGCTTATGCACTGAAGGTTTGTTTATTGTATAAAAATAACGTACCTCATCATAAAAGCAGTCTCCTTACTCAGGAAAATGACGGCATAATGTACTGGCGTCCTTTTTACACCAGACGTGTCTGACACAAGGAAGCAAATTTATTTCGTGACGAACATTGCCGATATATTCAAAGCTGTTTACTCACCTGATTCAAACATGAGATGAGGTCGGCAAAACTAAATAGCGCAGGCAAAAAAGTTTAAAAATTTTTAGATAACACTGCAATAAAAATTAGACCTATCAATTACAGAACCAACGTATTTTTCTTCTTTAACAACGTATCCTCATATCCGCGTGCAAACTGAGGCTCGACATATTTTTGCGCAAGGAATTTTTTTAAGCAAGAAGACAATAAAGGCGAACGCGACACGAGTTCTATAAATTCTAAAAATAAGGCACTCAAACTTATAGCTCATAAATTACAAATCAACATCAATTCGTACATCTACTGCAGCCGGGTAATTATGTTTCCTGATTTATACTGCAGGTAGATATGACTTAAAGCACTTATGCCCTTGCGAGGTGATCTGGCGCCTGCCAGCTGTTATCATTATAATCTACTAAAATCTGAAACATGCCCCCTAAAGTTGACGAAGCGCATTGTTTTTTTGCAGATTACTGACAGCATATTGGGGCACTGACGGATGCGTGACTGCATCCTGGATGTAAAGGAAGACAAAATATTTTCTGGCCTAATCAAATACACTATATATAGACCAGAATATTCTCCATACACGAATAACGCAGTCTTTCTCCCAGTCAAGGAACCATTAGCGCTATTTCACGTGAGTACAAATTCATTTCTTCAGGTAGCATGGGCCATTCGTACAAGCAGATTGGTAATATTATTAATTGCAAGTATTTGTTGCATTCCAGAAGATCCCTATCATTGCATAACTGCTCAATTTACCCCTCTATAGCTGTCATAACTCTGAAACACCTAGCTTAAATAATTTACCTTACACATCACAGTATTTTCCCAAAAAAGAGCGATCGGATTCGTTACACTGATTTCTTGTGTCATAAATGCTGATCAGCATTACCTTAGACACTATTTTTTTTAGTAAAGAACTTAAGAACTGAACAATAGAGAACTGAATGCTCTAACGCGCTGTTCTTGCCTTCTGCACAAAATCTGATCTTTCCTTCCTTTTGGTAAACTATACAACACATGGCAGCTCATTGAAAATACATTTCTAAATGATCATTGCGTAATTCTTATCGTCGATCTTCCCAGCCATCTAAAGCCACACCTATATTTACCACAACGACTGGAAGGACTTCCGACTCAACCTCAAGGCCGTCACCCACGACTAGCACAAGTACATCGACTGGATTCATTCTGTCTGCAACGCACGAATGAAAACTACAAGTACTGATCACTTCGCCGTCTCTGTAGCTCATTCTGATCCATACCGTCTCAAGCACTACAAGAAATGAAAACGACGGCTTCGTTCCGCCCGGCTTCAACTCCAAAACGCACAACTCCACCTGCGCCTCGACTCTGTCTGAGAAGACTATCACACACTACTCCTCCCTAGACAATGGCGATCGCAAATTTTATATGTCCAGCCTGATATGCCGTTCACATTGTAAAGTATCACGCTGAGACAAATCCGTGATTTGTCTATCAGGAGTGGTCGGCTGCGGCGATAGCCTAGTGCTCTCGCGAAGTTTGCAGCGAAGCTGATCTGTTTGCCCCGCCGCTTCTTTTATTCGCAGTCACGCCATATTTTTTTTTGTTTATTGGCTTCTTTCACTTGGCGCAAACCAGAAAAAATTAGAGGACGCTTAAGCTTCGCCTTCAAGAGTGGAATGCGACAGCGTGTTGCAGCACTGCCAGAGAGTCCGCGGAACGCCATCGCCCGTTCGGCGGGACGCCTTGCCCGTTAGATAAATTGCTCTGCTACGCTGCGTTGTTCGCATCTCACCGCGTGATTCCTGCGTGCCTGCACGGCCCCAGTGCGCCCGAACGAGACGGCCGGGAGGCGCTAGTAGACAGTTTTAGCTGTGCGTGCGCAAAGAGTTAGCGTACGCGAGGAGTTTGCGGGGACGGTAGTGCGCATGCGCAGAACGCAAGCGCAAGCCTTGTGTCTTGCGTACGGTAGCCTTGCGTACGCTAGCCAGCGGAGTTTGCGTTGCGGCGCTTGCGTGGCTTGCGTACGCTAACTTTGACAAGATGGCGGCGCCCTGCTCGCCCGCTTCGGAATAAATACATGTCGCCGCTGGATTCTCCGACGCAATAGCTCGCTAAAATGGTAGCGGTTCGCTTTTATTTCGCCTAATCTTGCCCACACGTAGCGGTATAAGCGATAACTAGCCCCTGTTTTTCAGATAATTTGGCGATCTTCAAGCTCCTAGGCCTAACTATATTCAGTGTGTTTTCCTCGTAGCAACGACACCTGGCGAAGCAGTTTTCTAACTTTTATCCAGATCTTGCATTTTCTTCGGTTTGCATAGTTTTTCTTCTTGGAACAAAAAAGGCTCCCAATGCACTCATAGTAGTTATCAGTAATCACGGATGAAATTTTCTTCAACCGAGCGTTGATGTGGTTTGACTTCTTGTCACTAGATGGCGCCACGTGCGCCTGAGGGACGCTACGGCACGGTCAGCTAAAACGCACGCAGCGCCGTAGCTCTTTGCGTACGCAAGCACTTGCGTACGCACAGCTAAAACTGTCTAGTGTTCCTGTATTTGCTCCCAGAGTTGCGCGACTGTTTTCCTCGCGCCGCTCTTGACGCCATTCGCCGAGCGGCCGTCACGTGATTTCGCTGACGACGTTTGTTCTATTTCAAGTGGAGGAGTCGACTTTCCAGGCACAACGCCGGTTTGTCGCCCGCCCCAGTACGCTCTCGGCTGCCATCGTGATCGGACGCGTCCGGTGCGGTCGGTTGCGGTGTGTTGCCGCATTTTCCGTGCGCTCCAGTTGGATATATTTTGATAGTGTACAGTGACGGCAGCCTCCAACTATGGCGGGGTGCAGTGCGCCAAAATGCAAGAACCGTACCGAAAGTGGCAAAGCTTTTTACCACGTGCCGTCCGGACGGTCAGTCGTACGTCAGCGACTGCGCGGGCTTTTGCGTATGGGACGCGTGAAAGCAGCCCCGAAAGGAACTCGAAGATGCGAGGTAAGTTCGAATATGCGAGGTATCTTCATTTTTCGTGCAACGCTACAAGTTCCAAATGAAAATGTGAACAAATGTTTTATTCCTATCCTGGTTGTACGTGACAGAGCATTTCTCATGTGCAGCCGCTCCCAGCCTGTCTGCTTATTCTGCTGCTACCTCCAGCATTTTGCAGAAATGATGTTTTGTGAAATAAACATTGTTTGACACGCAAACTCTATGTGAAATTTTGTTCTAGTCCCAGTATACTACACAGAAGTGGGAGGCCAGTCTATCTGCATGAGAACAATCTTTTCCTAGGCTATTTAACTATTTTATTTGTTAAGAATACCCTTAAGGTTCCACTGACAAGGATGTTAACACTGAAGGAGAGGGGAACAAAAATAGCATGAAATACTTGAAAGCAAAATTGGATATTCAGATAATTATTTTTCCTTGAGTAAAGTCATGGAGCAGTCCAAAACAAAGACATTTCAGAATGCAATGAAGGTACATAAAATTCAAGTAGGTCAAGAGAAAACGCAATAGTGCTTAGGGAAAAACCAGCACATAACAGCACCAGAAAGAGATACACATCACTTTTCGAGATCCTTGGAAACTCGTATGCCACAATTCGGCTGCAGTGACTTAAGGCAGGCTTCTCTAATTAGATATTAAAGAAGTACGGCACGTGATGTGTTTAGCTTGAAAAGATGACCATGGCATAGGAAAAATGCAATGGAGGTGTAAGGCCGCCCTCTTTTCCAGCTGCATACCTTTTCAGGAAGCAGGATGCCGGCACACGTGGAAACCGCTCCCCAGTATAAGCGAGAGTCCCCGAGTACATACGGGAACGAACATAGTCGCTTGAAGCACGGAACGCCACAATCCCTAAAGACGTGGGCTATCGCCGGGAAGGCACCCGAAGCGTCCCGTGCCTCGTCGACAAAAGCGTATTCCCAGGAGGGCCGTGAGGGACACCTGTCATGGCGGACAGGCAGTGCTCACCAAGAATGTGGGAAGACAGGGGCGATCCTTACTGTGTCCCGCCGTCGGTAGCGCGGTAGCATCGTGGGCCCTTTCGCCTTCTCCTCTGTTGCTGACGGGCGACGCGGACCCATGATGGTTGGCGGTATAGGAAACCAAAGCACCGCCGAGCGGCGCTGCTGCTCCGGACAGGGAGCGCCACCTCTGGCAGGAAAATAAACAGTGGGGATAGACGGGGGGGCTCTCGTGCAAGCTTCCTTCTTTCGCTCACGCTTCCTCGCACGTGCAGACGTTTCGCGCTGCTTCCGTCGCGTGTCACAATGATCCGGCTGCAGTGCGGATTCAAAAAAGATAT
>JARKHS020005168.1:7500-22208 GCA_030143305.2 Amblyomma americanum | reverse complement strand
CTTGTCATATTTTGGGCATGTCTTGTGTAGTCTGTCTTGCCTTCTGTAGTCTGTCTTGTCTTTTGTAGTCCTGTCTTCTGTAGTCTGTCTTGTCTTTTATAGTCTGTCTTCTGTAGTTTGTCCTCTCTTTTGTAGTCTGTCTTGACTTCTGTAGTCTGTCTTGTCTTCTGTAGTCTGTCTTGTCTTCTGTAGTCTGAGTTGTCTTCTGTAGTTTGCCTGGTCTTCTGTAGTGTGTCTTGTGTAGTGCTCGTACGCTGTGTAACAGTCGTTACTGTCACCTGTCAATTAACACAAGATTTGTGTTCTGGAGTAGGCTATGCACAAAAATGCACAGCTTGTTAATGGTCGCCTGTCAATTAACACAAGCTTTGTGCATTCCAGAGTAATTCGTGCACAAAACCACTAGAATTGAAATGAAAATGATCAATATTTATTTACTGTTTCGTGCTTTTTTTTCGAGCTTGCTGATGCATGCTGTCCAGCGTAGTCCTGGCCGCAGGTTCCTAGATACATCGCCCATGAGCCAAGAAAAATGGTTTTTGTCTTGGCTGAAAAAAAAAATAGAGATCAGCGCTGCTACCTGCGCAAAAAAATGTGAAAGCGTTGATGCTTCCTCGACACTGGTCGCCTTTCAAATTTGGCGCCATGGTTATTTTCTCATTGACTTGATTGGTTATCAATTAACTCTTATTTTACCCTCATTTCATCCCAGCAACGATTTCGAGTTTTCAAATTTCCCTCCACGGATCGTTCCTGCCCACTCACTGAATACCCGCCCAGTCTAACCATGCGTTCATTGCCTTTCGCTTCTCAATAATTGCCTAATTGCCTCTAATTTATCATTCTTTTTCCTATCTCCTGGTTAAGTATAGGACACTTATCACTGGTCACGTGATTGCTCATTTCAAGTTTTCAAACTTGGCGCCAAGCTTTGGCTTTGTCCATACTTCCAGTTTTTCAAACTTGGCACTACGCTGTAGCTCCACCTACTTTCAGCGTTTTCAAATTTCGCGGCACTTTTTCTCTGGCCCAGCCACTTTTTGGACATTTTTGGCTGTAAATAATTATCCGATTATGAAATTTTCTTTTCGAGCAGCATCCTCACATCATCCTCTGCCAATTACACAACCAATCGTATGACGCTATCTCTTCTGAGTTGCCCACAACTGCTGCGGACACGATCCCCGGCAACATAGCCTAGTAAACTTCTCACTTTATTCAAAATGTTGTAATACTGAACAAGGCCTATGACTGGCCGAGTTGGTACTGACTCACCTTAAAACCAGCCAGAACACACAAGAAGACATGAGCTCAAGAGGCGGGACTAACAAAAATTTAATTGAAGATTTTGATTATTTGATATGTGAGGGTTTAACATCCCAAAGCGACTCGGGCTATGAGGGACGCCGTAGTGGAGGGCTCCAGAAATTTCGACCACCCGGGGTTCATTAGCATGCACTGACAACGCACAGTACACGGGCCTCTAAAATTTCGCCTCCATTGAAATTTGACTGGTGCGGCCAGGATCGAATCTGCGTCTTTTGGGACAGCAGCCGAGCGCCATAACCACCGAGCCACTGTGGCGGCATCATTGAAGGAAAGCCGCAAAAGGAGACCCGCGAAGAGATACAAGCGCACAATAACCCAAAGCAGTGAAAAGGCGAAGTGCAATCAAAGGTCACTGGCATACTAATGAATCATCTAAGAAAGCAAATTCCTTACGGTGAAGGTTTTCCGATGGCTTAGCCACACGTGTCCTTAGCCTTACTGATGTAGTAAGCCTCAACTATCTACCGACAGATTTATTCCTTCCATGAACCACTGATGTGTCGTGGAAATTAGGCGTGCAAAGAGACATGTCATCCTCCGATTTGCATTCACAAGATTGAGCATACAGTGCCAGATTAGAATTTGCCTTCCCCCTATAGAGTGAAAGTGCTCAGTCAAGTGCAAATTCAAATATCTGCCTGTCTGCCCATATTAGTTGCAGCCATAAGGCAGTGGAACGCAATAAACTTCATTACTTTTGCAAGTGGTGAACCTTTTTTGTGACACTGTCCATTGTGGACAAGTACCCAGTTTTATCAAGCCTTTTTAATGGCGGCGCAGAGGCCTCCTGTCTTGCACTTAGCTGTTAAGACAACAGCAGCATTACGCTTTCCCACGACTTTCTTGAGACTGTGAAATACTGTGGAGGTAAGGTGTATCAGCATCATCGGAGTATGTGCTCCTTACCCTCGAGCGAGTGAAAACATACTATGACAGGTTGTTGAGATGGGCAAGTGGGAACCCAGCTGCTTGGAAACCTGCTACAAGAATGTGTCATCAGCAGTGATGGCATGACTTATCTAAAGCTGATGTCATGCACACGATTGCACACCCATCAAGTGTTTCCATCTTTACTGACCTTAACCAGCGACAAATACACCTCTTCACCATCCTTCCCCAACAACGAGTGGTCCGACTCGTAGCTAAAAAGAGCCTTCCCCGATCTTTAGCTGTAGCCCCGACAAACATATTCGTCCACAAAGCGCAAGCCTGCATGAAACTGCTAACGGTTCTGCTTAGACAATTCTGATGTAAAAGACAGGCCTTGACCGCATGCCTTAAAGACTCCTAAAACACCTTGTGCCAACTTATCTGAGCCTTCTATGTCCAGAAAAATTACAGTCATGAACATAACGAAATGCTACTATGCCAAGGTCTTCCAAACAGGGCTCTAATGCCTTATTGACTTTAGACAAAAAAATGTTGCTGAGCAAAGGTAGGACCTGCGTGTAAATACCGCCCTGCCAACTGACAAATTCGGATCGCAGTAAAAGGACAACAGCCCCAAGAAGCCAGCAACCGAAATCACGCAATCATCTGTAAAAGCATGTTCATTGTTCACCCTGATGCAGTTTGCACATACCTCAGAGGTCTATCATGTGACAATGAATAGTGCAGGCCCTCAATGTCAATGCTCACTGCAGAGCACCTGCCCAGGTTGCTGTCCACAAGAAACTAGAACTCCACAGAACTCCACTTTTGTCAGTTGGCAAGGCGGTATTTACATCAGAAATCAGGCATATGCAGAGGGTCCCAGGTTGCACTGTTCCTCCGCGACATTCTTCTGTCCAGAGTCGATACCGCATCAAAGCCCTGTTTGGAAGGCCTCGGCATAGTAGCATTTCGTTATGTTGATAGCTACCTAATTTTTTTGCACAAGGAGGGCTCAAATAAGTTGGCACAAGACGTTTTAGAAATCTTTAGGCATGTGGTTAAAGCCTATCTTTTAGGTCTGAATTTCACTAAGCATAACCGTTTGTAGCTTCTTGACAGACCTGCGCTTTGCGGATGACCACATATGTTGGCGCCAAAGCCCAAGATCAGGAAGCCTCTTAGCTACGAGTTGAACCACTCGAGGCTGGTGAAGGGCAGGTTGGCAATCACATGCATCACGACTGCTTTATGAAAGTCATGCCATCACAGTGTTTAGAATGCATTCTCGGAGCAGGTTTCAAAGCCAATGGCACCTGGGTTCCCACTTGCCCATCTTGCGCACCTGTCAGAGTGTGTTTTTACTCTCTCGAGGGAACGGAACACCGTTCACATGATGCTGACGTAGTTGAGCAGCACAAAAAGACGGGCTCTAAACCTTACTTCCACGCCACTTCATACCATCCCAAGAAAGTTGCACCAAAGTATGATGTTGCTGTTGTCTTGACCGCTAAAAGTAAGGTAGGAGCCCTTTGCTTCTTCGTTCAAACTAGGCTTGATACAACTACGGGTAATCGTCCGCTATGCACAGTGGCAGATAAAAAATGTTCACCACTTGGAAAAGTAAACCGGTTTTTTGCATTCCACTGCCTCGTAGCTGAAACTACTATGGGCAGACAAGGAGATATCTGAATGTGCGAGCGCCTGGCTGAGAGCACTTTCACTGTATAGAGAGGAAGGCAAATTTTCACCTGACACTGCACGTTCAATCTCGTGAATGCAATCGGAGGACGACCTTTCTCTTTGCACGCCTGATTTCTGCGGCACATCAGTGGTTTAGGGAAGTGATAAATCTGTCCTGATATAGTTGAGGCTTACTACATCAGTAAGGCTAAAAACAAGTGCCTGGCTAAACCGTCGGTGAACCTTCACTGTAAGGAATTAGTTTTTTAGATGGTTTACTAGTACGTCAGTGCCTTTCGGTTATTTTTTGCCCTCTCACTGCTTTGGGGTCATGCGTGCTTGAATCTCTTTGCAGGTCTTCTTTTGCCACTTTCCTTCAATAAAATTTCAGTTGTTAAACCAGCCTCATCTTGTGCTCATCTCTTCTCCTGTTTTGTGTCTTCCGGCTGGTTTTAAGATGTAATACTGAATGCCGAAAGAAAGCCATATTAGAGTCAAGTGCACTTATAATGGCCACAGCTATAATGAATGTTCATTTATTACAAAAAATAGTGCTTACTTCATTAATTTATGCATGAAGTATATGACACTGCACCAAAATAAAAAAAGGACTAAGCCTCTAACCCTCATGGCCAAACTGCAGTTACAGCAAACAAAAGGACACCATAAACCTGCCCCACATGCAAAAGCTTGCACTACAGGCCAATGCAGAAATAAGATCAGATTACTTCCCAAACTGCATGACACTGCCACGCAAAGTAAAGATTGTGACAGGCAATAAAGGAGCAACAAAAAAGCAAACTGTAGGTAGCAGCCAATCTCATGCAGACAAGCTACAAGGTCAGGCCAACATAGACGGGGAAGAAATTAAAAAAAAAAGCCACAACAAGCACATAATAATTCTCAAGGTTTTCACAGCCCTTTAAATGGCAAATACTTTGCTGAAAAAACATAACAGAAGCCGAAATTTTTTTTCGGCAATCAATTTTTTTCATGTACTTCATTATTCTTGAAGCATGGGCGGGCATAGAGTAGTCAGATTAGTGCATGCATTCCTAAGCAATGCCATGCCAAAAACTGTACTTACAGAAAAAGCTTGCCTTACTGAGTGAATACCACTGGCCATCCACTAATTTCCCAGCCTGCTCCAGGTCCCTGGCAAAAATCACACGCAACTTGGTGGCTTGTACAACTTCCATGCAACTCTTGGTCTTTAGCTGGAAAAAAATTGAGGGATCAGTGAGATATAAAATTTTACATGCATTGCTTTGTTTCAATGACCGACTAAGAAAGAAACAGCGGTTTCTGTGAGCGCAACTATTTTTTCACACTAGCTTTCTACCGTAAACTATGTTTATCGCGACCTAATTCACACTGACTTGCTGCACGGCCCCAGCACTATGGTGTATAGCTCTATGGTTTCAAATGCTTGTTAGCTCTGAGCCCTTGGGCTTGCACTCGTTAATGCAGAAAACCTCGGAAAGGGCAACCAGAGCTTCGAGCTTTAAGCCATAGGTATTCAGAAGCTCAGTGATCTCTGGAAGAACTTTTGTCTGGGTGACACAGTAGCAAATGTTTCTCCAGCTACTTTCACTCCATTGCAAAAAACTCACACAGCAGAGACCTGTCCTCCATTTTGCATTGCAGAAACAATCACTGAAATTTAAAGCACGCATACTAAATGCACACCTACCTTCCAACACAGCTTCATAATAATGGGTATAATTATTGGAATGAAATACCAGTCAGTACATGTAGTTTTCAGTTTATCCAAAAATTACAAGCAACCGACAAACAATAAACATTAAAAGAGAAATAAAATAACCAGAATTGTTTAAAAAATCTGTCAGAAGAATTATGTGACATCCACTACACTCCAGCAGTTCTTTGCCTTTGTGCATTTCAAACCACACTTTCTTACAGGCACATTTGCACAGAAATTGGGTTGAACCTGATCTTTAAGAATCTTTTTTGGTGCAACAGTAGGAAGAAACCAGGTTTTACCCAAAAACGAAGCACTCTACACATTGCATCACAAGCCCAGATGGTGCACTTGAGTCGCCTCTTATGCTTATGCAAGAAACAGGAACAGAGATATCTTGACTAAATCAAAAAAAGAGGAAGTGCAGTGCATGTGTAATGCAGAGAAGATATAAGCAATACCACACTAAAACACTGGGAGGATTCCAAGAGTAGGTGAATGCATGAATGGGTGGCAATCAGGTGGCTAAATGAGATTAGGAAATTTGAGGAAAAAGGGTGGTAGCATGTGGCACAGGAGACAGTTACCTAAAATGAACTAGAGAACCATTGTTCTGCACTAATTTCAACAGCACATTCACACGACAGACAAAATCACTAACTCCAGGAACAGACTGAGCATCATGCAACTCAATGTCAATCACCATTGCAAATGGCACCAGCACCACAGACTGCACATGAGGAAAAGTAGACATATTTTTGCTTTCAACTTTGAGCAGCAGTCAGCTGCGCTTTTAGGAGCAAAACTCTAAAGTACGGCAACATTGGCACTTTGTTTTACTGACATGAGGGTGCTTGTGAGCGTGCAAGTCCCATGTTTGTTTTGCACCAAATGTGTTAATTGCGAGGTATGTTTAACTAAAGAGGGGCATCTAACATGGGCATCAGCTCTTCATTACTTCCCTTCTATATCCCTCCCTTATATCACGGTTCAAGTGTCCACCAAAATGTGAGACAGTTACTGTTACATTTCCTTGAATTTTCCTTCAACTAATTATAATTTTTCAAGTATACAGCTTTAAGAAGGTAGAGGCACAAACTGTGCAGTATAACCATATGCTATGGCAATAAACCAGCAATAAATCTGTGCTGACAGCAGCTTGCCCAGTGCATTGCAAGGATGCTATACCATACAAGGAGTGGTGTCATCGTGCAATGTTACATGACTGACTGACAATTTGGCCTCTGTGTCAGAAATACTGGTAAACCATCATTGTAGAGCACAATGTTTTTAAAGGGATAAATGAACATATAGGTCCTTTTCGAGGACACATATGCATACCAGGCAACAAGTGTGCAATGTCAAAGCACATTTATGTTAACAGCAGCTGCGTCAAGAGCTACATCAGCGACTATATTTTGTACAAGTCTACAGTTCCGGTAATTATAGGCTGAGGTACTGCTGTGAAGTGCATGTAGAGTTTCATGCATTTCTAAACCTAGCTGCAAGCCTATATTGAAAATATTTTTCTAAATAGGCAGCTAAGATATGCATCACTGAAAAAGAATAACTACCATGAACGGATCAGGAGGGATGACACAGCCGAAGGCAGGAAGCACGCATGGCCCAATAGATTCTGGCCGCTGGCAACTGCAAATAAATACATCCAGAGCAACAGCTGTCAGTGGCTGTAGCCATGTCATGAATGACAAGAGAGGAAATCGTCTACTGCTTTAAAAACTAAACTTAGACGTAATATAAGTAAATAAAAAACCAATGAGCTAGCCCATGACAAAACAAATGAGCAGATTTTATGTAATGCACCCATATACATTCTTTGAGAAGAGTCACAATGACTGTTATGACCACACTGAAAGATGAGCTGGCTGAAATACCGCACACAAATTTGAATATAGGATGTGCCGGTTTTCATTAATTCCTATCAAGGTGCCTTGCCCAATGTCTAGGTATTTAATTGAAAGTTGCAACCAGTCTGCCTTGGTTAAATGAGTAGAGAGAATGAAAAACAGGAGGCCTTCACTAGCAAGAAGCTTGATATCTCACAGCACAGCTTAGCATCATAGAAAAATTGCTAGCGCACTTAATAAATCTGCATACAATTAAAAGCTGCACAAATTTGTCGACTGGCAATGCAAGTAAAGGCAAGAGAAACAAAGAAATACCAAAGAACACTCGTGAGTGCGGCGAGGGGAGGTCTGTGGGTAGGATCCCGTGCCTGGGAAGAGTTCCGAGCTCGGAGAATCGCCGGCACCACAGCTGATGGCACGCAACCAAGAATAAATAACAAAGCGAAAATAAGTAACAAAAAACCATCGACAATGGCGAACGACTTGAATGCGGGCCACAAAAGCGAGGGATATAGCAAAAAGGTAGAAATCCTAAATAATTGTGCAGTTGCATATCCGACAGCTCGCAGTGCTCAGAAGGAGAGGAAGCATCAACGTTTACAGCTCAGGAGACGCAAGATTGATCTAACTTTGACATAACACTGCCTCAAATCCTGTTCCACTGGGGAAGCACAGACAAGTTTACTAATGACAAGGCGATGAATATGAACTAGCCTTTCGCATGCGATCACTGTCGCAAAATTTAGTATGACGCATATTAAGGCACAAGCACTAATCCGATGAGTACTAACCCCGAGCAAAATAGTGCGGTGTCTGATCGCAGCTGGCCTAGCGCGAGCGCTCCGCCGCGCGGCACTTCTCGCTCATCGTCTTCTACGCAGTGCAAATCCATGCTTTTGCACCGAGTGTCGAAGCGCTAGCAAGCGAAAGCGTAACTCTGTTGTGATATCTGGTGCCATTTTTATTTACCACGGCACGCGAGTAATAAATGCACATAAAGACAATGAGAACAACACTTGTCATGCAGGATATAGGCCCTGCTTTTTTGGCGCCGCATTATAGCTGCGGCAACCGCAGGCGGACTGCCTCCACTCACATCCCCATATAGCCGCATACAAATAGCGCGTGTGAATACAGATCATTAGCAAAGAAACGCAGAGCGGGACTCACCGGCCATGCGATTAATCCAGGCTTAGTAAAACGGCGCAGGAGTCTTCGTTCCCCTAACAGATGAAAAGACGTCGCAGCACTCTTCATGGCTTACCCGTTGAAACTCGATAATGTTGACAGGCCGAAATCCTGGTCGTTGGCTTCCAAAACACACTCCTGCTCACCTTCCTATTGAATGAGTTCTTCACACGTGTCCGCCGTACAAGTACTCAAGCAATGCCTCAAAGAGGCAAATAATACAAAACACGACGTGTCGGTTGCGCTGCAATGGCGCCGACGGCTGCGCTTTCGTGTCGGTGAAAAATTACAACCGACAAAAAAATTTGTTTTTTAAACCATGAATACTTGTACTATCTTCACAACAAAGACACTGCATTTATTTAAAATTTTTTTAGATTATTTAAGAATACTAAAGCGCTTTCAGTTACTTTTTCTGGCATGTCGTTTGTAGAAGCTGCGATCCTGTGATCCCCTGAAGTGACCCGGATGGCCTAGCAGACGACGGAGCAGACGATGGTGTTCACAGAATGCAATTTCGTTTCGAGCCAGATAAAATCACTAAGTTGCGGCAAAAACAGCGAAGAAAAGCGCCGTATCTCAAGCTGGCGAATATCGTGGATAAGTTGAACGCAATTGGCACGATGGAGAGTAGCTGCGATGCATTATTTGCGCGACACTGGCACGCTCACCGGAGATCATGAAACTTAACAGCTTAATCGGTGACCAGTACAAGCGGAGTGCTTTGATATCAACTGCGTTACGAAACTACGTCGATACTTGCGTCTCACTTTAGCTAATATGCAACAGTGGCTAGCACTCGCAGCATCCTGATCGCGTGTAGTTTAACAAGCAAGAGCCCACTAGCGCATCGAAGCAGGCGTGTTTTCGAGCTCGTATCGTTACGAAAAATACTAGTTGTTTCGGCACGTACTGGAATTGAAGTTCTCAGCCTGTGCGTCACGGACGGTGACGATGGCGTCGCGGACGATCTTAACTAAGACTCGCCGCAAAGCAGCCGATAACCCAAGGATATGTGCGTTAAAGGTTGTTCACCAGTAGTGCAAGCGTGGGCATAAAGTATCGCTCAGTCGCAGCGCCAGTCGCTCGCTTCTCGATTTTCCAGCCTTCCGAGCGAAGGTCGCAAGCTGTTGAGCCAATCAGTGAGCCAGCGGGAGTGAGCGAGGCGAGCTTTCGGGAACGACGCCGCCCGCGGGCGCGCCGGGCAATTAACTACGCGCTACCCCCTGGCTGCCCTAGTCGTCGCTAAGCCTAGCCGGTTTCGCATCGATGCAGCAGCTGAGTGAAACTGGCTAGCGCTGAGGTGCTGCTCTCGTCATCGTTTTACTGTGAACCTCGTCTCATAGTAAAACAAAGATATGCTCGGTTTCCGCGACACCTCCAGGAGCGGAGCCAGCTGAGGCCAGGGGAGGCGCGATTGAGCAGCAGCAATTAAAGGCGCCGTGGGGAGACATTTGTTTATATTCCTGTTATCGCTTCTACCAACGACTCGATATTGGCCAACGATACTCCATCCGGCGGCTTAGTATGGACTTGAACAAACATTACTGTCGCATTTTTCTGACGCTGGCGGCCGGTATTCAGGCTGGCATGCCGCGCCCGTACGTTATCATGTCGCTCAACTGTATGGCCGTGGTGCACATCAAAACCCCCAGACATCCTCCTTTTCGCTCAGATTGTCATAGCACACAGTCACACTGGGACCAGAGCAGTTTAGAGGACCGAGCGCGGGTGCACAGGAGCTGGACTGTGTCAAAGCAGGCGAAACTCTTTAAAGCGCGCGGTTGATGTCAGTCCCAAGACTTTATTCTCATTTTGACCGAGAATCAAATCGGTTCAAACTCGCCGGCCGCCGCATTTCACCTTCGGCTGCATACGCTGCTGTCTATATTTAGCGATATTTTCGTGTCACCGTCATGATATTTTCAGTGAAGGCAATGAACGACATCGTAAAGTATTTTTTTTTGCTATTTTATGATAAGCACCACGTCACTGCCGTTAAAAAAAAATCTCCGCCAACACTGCATCAGCGTTGGACTTTAGAGCGTTAGCTACGAGAGCTTCAAGTGTTTAGATCGGGGTGCTCAGCAAACGTGTAGAAGACAAAATACAAACATCTGAGGGCATTTCGTTTCGGAAACATTCGTTATAAGATACAAGCAGCGTCATCTACTTCAAAGAGTTTGCACTACTATTGCGATTTACAGTCACCTTCGCTATATCCGGTATGTTTCCTCCTTATATATCAGTTAACGAATTTTATAAACGTGTGCATTACAACAAGATGAATTGTTTGACTGCAGCCGGAACTCTCTGCGACAAACGATTAGGCCTTATGGCTGTCTGGAAGTCCCCGGAATGCACGGTTTGGGGGCGAAAAGGTCGTCGGTGCGAATCCCACACATATTTTGGGCTTCATCTAAATATTTATTTTATCCTCAGGAACATGACAAGTCAAATGACACCACTTCGATCGTTATGCGTCAAACGGGCGGCCCCCAAATTTGATGCAAATGGGGGTCTCCGGGGTTCCACTTCGATAGCCGCTATACTGGCATATGTAAAACGGATCGAAGGTATCTGTGACAACTGAGGCTCTACGCGCCCGCTGTTGCTATGTGATATAGTGTGGTAACTGTCTTGGGTAATTTGACCTTCCCTGCAGACAGACATGTCCTTGACAAACGTAAGTAGTAAGAGCTGACGCTCTTAAAACTGAAACGCGCGGAAAAATTATATTGGGGTTGCTTTGAACATTTATACAGAGAACTGCGTGCATGTACACACATGCTGCCTTTGTGTAGTCGGATGGTTATGGCGAGTAATTTTCCCTGATTGACGATTAACGACATTCTTTTCCGCGACGCATAGAAGTGTCCTTGGTTTTTTCTGCGCATATAGTAGTAGCGGTACATTATGTTACATGGCTTGAACATGTCACAGAAGCCAAGAGGACACTGACTTTCAGTAGCGCCATTCGACTTGCGCACACCGATTGGTGTGCAGGCGCTGTCGTGGCTGCAGCTACATGCCGCCACCGCAAGAGCGTGCGGATACGCAGGCACCGCTGGCTTCGCCGCTTGTGCATACAGCTTTTTGGGCTTTCAAAGGCGCATTATACTCTTGAGCATGCACTACTTTCGTCACATTGTCATGTGGGAACAGAAGGAAATTAGGCGAGTGCTCGAGCAGTGCCTCTCCTCTAAGCCAATTCTCGTTCGGTGAGAGAGCCAGGTCGCGGGAAGCGAGTTGAAAACTCGATTCGCCAATGTGAATGAGCACTTCATTTCGCTCGGTGCCCGTCACCAACCGACCAGAGCACCTCGCATCCTCTTCGCGACTCACCACAGTGAACGCGCTTTGAAGCATCTTTGGACAATTTGATCCTATCGCTGTCACACGACCGCACGACAGTATTTCTAGAATTCTGCAGTAAAATAATTACCCTTGCCAGGAATCTGTCGTATGACGCATCCCACGATAGGTATCTATCGCGCGGCACAATCCACGACAGGTATCTGTCGCGTGACTCATCCCACGACAGGTATCTGTCGCACGGCATATCCCACGACAAGCTGTTGTGTCGCGCGACAGGCCGCACTACAGGTACTTTTGTCGCGTGAAAAGAGGCGCGCTAGAAGTCTGTCGCGCGACTGAACCCACGACAGGCAACTTTGCTGAAGCACGCAATCTCTGTCGCGCGGCACGACTCCCACTGTCACGCGACAGTACTTGCGACAGAAACCTGTCGCGCGACAAATGCTGCGACAGGGACCTTCTTCGCACGACAAAATGCAGGAAAGATGTCTGTCGTGCGGCAGAACCTACTACAAACAACTTTGTCGCGCGAAAGAACCCACGACACGAAGCTTGTCGCACGACACAAGGCACGACAAGACAGCTTGTCTTGCGACACAAAATTGTGTCGCGCGACAGATGCGCGACAAAAAATTCTGTCGTGCGTTTTGATCGGGGCATTACCCCCAGATCCGGACGTTTGGCAGGAGTGACAACGGTGGCAGCTGTTGCCACAACATCATCTTGTGATTCGGCATGCACGATCCGCCAGATCTTTAGCGAAGAAGTGACCAGGTCGCTGGAAATCACTGGGAGCTCCTCAGCGCTCCCCTCCCGTGTATGCCACGCGCCCTCCTTCGGCAGCCGCCGTTAACGGAGCGGTCTTAGAGGAGCATCCGGTACCTCGGAAAATGTTTAACTGATAAACAGCCATTCATTATATTGGTGTTTCACTGTATATTGTACACATTTAACTCTTACGTGAAGTGTGACTAATTTTTGTACATGAGGGCAAATTTATGTAGTATTTACCTTTTTGGATGCATACTATACTAGGCTGCAGGATGGTGAGTGACGATTTAATAATTTATGAACTGTCTGTGTTCAGCTGAAGTTAATGGCAACGCAGCGAGCCATGGAAAGAAAAATGATAGGCGTAACGTTAAGAGACCGGAAGCGGGCAAAGTGGGTGTGGGAACAAACGCGTTTTAATGACATCCTAGTCGAAATTAAGAGAAAGAATAGGGCTTGGGCAGGGCATGTAATGCGAAGGCAAGATAACCGCTGGTCCCTAAGGGTAACGGATTGGATTCAGAGAAGGGGGCGGCATGGGGCGGCAGAAGGTTAGTTAGGCGGATGAGCTTAGGAAGTTTGCAGGAATAGGGTGGGCGCAGCTGGCAAAGGACAGGGTTAATTGGGAGAGGCTTTTGCCTTGCAGTGGGTGCAGTCAGGCTGATGATGATGATGATGATGATGAACTATCTGTATGAAAAAGCCAGTGTCAACTAGGAATGCCCAACACCTTAGTTTCTGTAGGAACTGTGACATGACTTGTGCCATGTACATTTCATCAATCGTCTTTGAATGCGTGGAAAGCAGTAGCCCCATAATACGCAATAATACAGCAAAAGTAATCATAACTGCAAAGGCGAAGCGGCCTCTTTTATATGGTGTTAACGTGAGCTGCGTCATCTGCCTGCCACTGAAGTCATGCTTCATAATTTGCAAAAAAATTTGGAGGCTTCATTGGGCAGGGTCTCTAAACCATCTCTCTCCCCCTACAGCACTTACATGAGAAAAGTACAATGATAAAAGGAGAGCATCCTAAATATGAAACAGAACTGGTGTGAAGCGATACCTGTCTTGCACGTCTCAAGCCCTTGGCTCTATTTCTTGTCATTTTTGTATGAAACCGACTCACTCTCATCTTTCCCGGTTAAAGCAACCATGGCTAGGGTAGAGATAAGTTTGCTTCTCAGGATTTGAGTAAGTAATAAATGTGTGATGTGAATTTTGCATGAAGAGTATTTGCACAGACTACAGATGTACGCGCAATACTTGCAGTGAAGAGGCCCTTTTGATATCTGAGTCATTCTAGAGAACGTTGCGTGTCACAGACTCGATTTGTCTCTTACCACTGTTTGTGCGCTATATATTTCACATACATGTTTCGATCAGAATGTCTTCCAGCCTTCTGCATGAGATCTTTAGCTTGGTGCCTAGGCAGCTCCAGCGAAGTAGCTGAGCATGAATGACAGGCGTTTTCAGCTGCACTGTTGAAAAAAAACACCTTCAGAACAGTGAAAATTGTTAGCTGTAAACGAAGGAGCACTATGGTTTGCCGAAATTGCATAGAAATAAAATTATGGGTGAGGACAGCCTCGGCAAAGAAGTGTAGTTTCAGAAAAGTAAAACAACAGCTTATGCCCTCCTCCCCCCCCCCCCCCTGGCCCATGATGACGACAATCGACTTCTGCTTCTCTAAGCTTGTCTCGGCAGGTCTTTCGACGTATGTCGTTCGAGTAGCATGTGAGCATGTTTACTGGTGGGCTTCTAAGGAGAATGCCTGCGTAAGCGACAGCTCCCAAAGCTCTCGATCGCTAGGGAACGAGGTGTCCGATAGCTGCGATGGATACACGAACAAAAAAAAAGGCTACGCAGCACGCGGACTATTGGAAAGTATCACCTATCACGTCCGCGTTGTCACGGTACGCCCCACGTACACGGTCTAGGCTTTGACCATCCGCTTTCTCAACTTTCTCTGAAGGGTA
>JARKHS020005168.1:0-5000 GCA_030143305.2 Amblyomma americanum | reverse complement strand
GGCATTGCTCCAATACGGCTATACCAACCCATGCTCCCTGCGCCGCTGATCGTAGTCCACCACAACCGCTAGCCTATGGACGGAACCGGCCTAAAGCACTACGTATATAAACCTAATCTGCTGTTCTGTCATTCCGATTTCTGGGCTTGTGTTAAAGTCTCCGAAATATAAACATGTTGGTTGCCTTTGGATAGCTCTTGCTTTCAATAATATGATCGCTACTACAAGGTGGACCCCGCAGACAAAGAGCGGTCCCACCCTCGGTCTGGACTGGTATGCGGCTGCTAACAGGAATATCAAGTGTGAATTCAAGGAACGAAAAAATGCCAGCGTGAGGCCATCATTGGGGTTACATAACGCACATTGGGAAGAAAAAAATTATTGCTAAAAAATTTGAAATCTTTCCAAGATGCATCATTTGAACTTCAATGGGTGCCCCTTCCATTATAAACGCATCAGATGTGAAGTTCCGCCACTGTGCAACCGATGTGAGTAACCATTTGTACCGCGGCTGGAAAGCCTTCCGTATGGAAAATGTAACCTCAGCATTTCTGCTTCCACCTGTCATTGTGGCTCAGTGACTTTGGCGTTTCGCTGCTGATCCCAAGTTCGCGGGTTCGATCGCGGTCGCTATGGCCGTATCTCGGTGAAGGCGAAATACAAAAACGCCCATGTGCTCCGCCATGTCAGTGTACGTTAAATGACCCCAGATGGTCTAAATTAATCCAAATCCTATCACTACGGCGTCCCGCATAGTCCTTGGGTCTCTTCGGGACAGTAAACCCCACTATTCAAAATTTTACGCCTGCAACCTGCTCCTAGCATCTCTTTTATATATATATATATATATATATATTTTTTTTTTCCAGTTCTCAGTGGTTGAATCCGGCACCCAAGTGTCTGAATTCGAACACAACCTCTTTGTGGAATGTGTAAACGGATATGTCTTGGTAGAGAAGTTGCGTTCACGGAGAATGGAAGTAAAACTGCCACTGAGCTGCAAGGATGGCGTGTGGAAACCATCAGGACCCTGGTGCATCGAAAGTAAGTGGGTACATCGAATCTCTCCTTCTGGCACACATGCCAACAGCGCTCAGAGTGCTACTGATAGTTTGGCCCCGCAGCTGATAAACATTAAAGACTATCGGCCTGTGGGAGTGATTGACATGAAATAGTGGAGAACAAAGACCATAAGCAGCTCGACCTGCAATGTTTCACCCCTGTTCCTTAATTCTGAAAATGTGCTTAACAGACAATTGACGCAGAAATAGCTGCATAAAGCAGCAATCGTTAATTTCAGAGTTCTTCGTTACAAAATAAACAAGACCTCGGCTTCGTTGGCTTCGTTTTGCAAGCGACTCAGCCTATCGAGAATTATGTATGTTTTAAACATTGGGCCCAACGATGCGTAGATAACTTCCCAAAAAAGTTCACAAAGCATCGTTTTGTGTGCTGAGTCATAAATAAGTTTTGGTGAAGTTGGATCAGATGGTATGCACGCCGCGATGCTTAGAAGGAACCCTCACCAAGCGGCGATTTCAATGTTTCATGTCTGATCGTAGACTGAAGAAAAATAGCCCAGTTCTAGAGTTCTAGTGCTCATCATCCTAGTCGCCGAAATCTGCACGCCAATTTTACTATTTCTAAAATTAATTTTGACCAAGCTACCGCGCACCACATTGCGTGGAGTGTTACAGCTCGTGTACATACAAGCAAAATAATACATCACTGTCACCTGCTGTCACCCACGGTTTGTGCTCCCGTGCTTGATAATATCAAAAGTATTCTGTCATGCGGCCCAATATTTCAACTTTCACCTTTGAACAAAGGTGCGGATTTGTGGGTCACCTTTGGAAGCAACGGTTGGAGAGGAGGTTGCCCCATTTGAACCTTGTATTTCTTGGACATTTTCCTTCAAAAAAATGGGGTTCAGAATGTTTTTCTTTTGTTAAATTTCACGCCTGTGGAGATAAGACCATTTCCCCGCCTCCCCTTATAAATCCGCCCTTCGCTGAACACCTTTTAGAGTTAATGAATACCTAGAAAGTTGAGAAACTGCACAATTCGACTGTTCCGCCTGCCGATTCATTCACGTTTACTTAGCCTCGTGACTGAGGACCTAAACTGGCAAATTTAAATAGCAGACCCGGATATTGGCATCAAGAAAGAAAATGTTCCATAGTTTGGGAACTGAACAACGCCTTGGAATGGTGTTGAGGTATCAAAAATTGTAAGGTAGCACGTACATCATGTCCAAAATGTCGCCTAAATCTCACCATAGAGAGAAATAACTAAGACAATAAGAACAAGGTGGAGTATATTTCGCTGGAACTCCTCGGTTATGAACAGTAGCCTACCAGTCTTCATAAAGGCATAAATATGCAATGATAGAGGCAATCTCAAAAAAGACGGAAAGAGTGCTGCGTGGTTCAGAAAACAAACTCGAGTTGACATCCTAGTTGAAATCAAGATGAGAAAATGAACTTGGCCGGGACATGTTACGCGGGAAAGCGATAACTGATAGTCCGTAGAGCGACAGAGTGGATTGCAAGGAAAGTAAAGCATGACAGGCGGCAGAGAGCCGATTGGGCGGGTGATATCAAAAAGTTTGGCTGGATAAGTTGGCCGTAACTAACGCAGGGCATGGCTAATAATAAATCAAACGGAGAGGCTCTCTCCTAGAATGGACATAATCAGGCTCATAATGGTAACGTTTTGATTACTTTTATGCAAGTACCGGCGTAGGCAGAGGTATAATAAACGTACTTCGCAATCCACGCTTTCTGGTCGGCCTTTCCTGAAAACAAAATTAAAGAGTCACGCTATATCTGCGCCCTCGAGCGCGCACAAAATTTCCCAATTTCGGAATTATTATGTGTTAGAATAGTCAAAGAAGTGCTGTGCATGCTTACTATATATTTCTGTGCATGCGTACATGGCTCTGTATTGTGCACACTACTCCTTATTATTGTTCAGCCGAGTGTGTGGCGGAAGCCCCTCTGACTTGGAGGATGCAGTGGAAACAACACGGACGATGGCCAGTTGTGTTAAGATAAAACGCTCCTGCTCCCAACGCGGGGGCCTCATTCACATCGAGTAAATGCCCGAAAATCACTGTTACATCACCTTGAGCAATCGCCTTTAACAATCGCCTTGAACAATCGCCTTGAACAATAGAAGCTGCGCACATGATTGATTTTCATGATAGATATGCGCGTGGCTTCCGTCTTTCTGTCCAAAAAAGAGGTGGCCTTCTTAAGTTCCAAAAACCGGTGATTCAGCATTTTTATTCTCTTGTTGCTTCGTTTCACGGTTCTTTTCTGGAGCGTGCGCCTGGTAGTCCACCCAAGCCACGCTAGCCTTGGGCGTTTGGGAATCCTTCAGCCAGAAGTTAGCCCTGTGGCGCGTGTTTTGTCCGTCGTATTGGTTGACGCTGCCACTGATGTCATGCATCACAGATACCGACATGCCCAAGTTTCTACCCTTGTCGAATAATTGCCGCAGTGAGCATACATACATCTGGTAAAAGACCCAATGTTGAGCGTTAAAACATCGTCTTTAACACAACTGGTTGACGGACCTGTTTTTCCGAAACAATTTTTTTGCAGACTGAATAGGCATATGCAAGATACTTTTACCTTGTCCGTTGCAGAGCCTTGTACAATCCATGGACCTTTCCCGGAAGGGGTCGAAGCTGAACAATACGGGGAGGTGCCTCACGGCCAGGAGGTGAGGTTCAGGTGCATGAGCGGCTACATGATGCAGAACACTGAAAACGAGCAGCATCAACCTCGGTGCCTCTTTGGAAAGATCGATGGCAGCTATCCTTCTTGCAAGCCTGGTGAGCAAAGCACGTTATCACATCGCGAGCATGCCAGCAACACTAGAGTGCACAAAGAGAGAGTGTATTCTGCGGTTACCGCATGCTTGTCGCCTTGCTGCTGTTATGTCTGCTAGCACAAGCAACCGTATGATAATTATGACCGTGTGCTACTGCCGTGAAACATTGTGAGCACTCTCTTGTTTTAGCGGGGCATCCCAACAACATCGCTTGTGCAACACCTAGTCCCCATTCAATTCGTGGAATAAGGACCGTTTTTTTTATAAAGTACCGTGTTTGCAGTTGGCACTAGCTTTTCTTTTGTTTTCATTTTGGTATCGGTAGGAATTAGTGAACAACAACTGTGACGGTTAAGACGGAAGTCGGGAAATATGCGCTAATTTAGGGAGCACATATATTTCCTCCAGTTGTGTTAGAGATGCATCGACAAAGAGGAAACATGGTTGCCTCAGGCACTCCATATCAGCCATATTTCTTGCCTTTGGAATTAGGTCGCTGTTTTCATGCGATAGGACGCAATGAAGCCCCAAAAATTTGCTTACCATGAAATGTATTTAGCTCACATTCTCGGCTAACTCAGACGGACATCGTCCTGAAACTACGGCGAACCTGAGGCCGCATATGAGGCTGAACACGAAGCCGAACACGAAGGTGAGCCTGAAGCCGAACCTGAGGCCGAGCCTGAAATCGAACAGGAAGCCTAACATTTCTTGAACTTCCCGTAATTTTCTGTTGCAATGGCACCAAGCAGAAAAAAAAAACTTTGCGATACCATTGGCCTTTGCATCAGGCAAAGGTGATGTCGAAACGCCTGTTTTGTGAACGATCGCAAGCCGGTTATGCTGCCGCTTCCACCGTGCTAGCGCTTCCACCATACTAGACAGTCCAGCATCAATATGGCGACGCACAGGAAACATTTATTGCAAAAGTCAACAACCCCGAGCGGAATCAGAACCTGGGTCGACGCAACGAGAGCAGCAGAGTTTGCCGAAGACTCTGACCAATCGGCCATCTACGCAACCTGTCGCAGTGGATGTTTTAAACTCTCGTCTTTGTCAACATCCGTTCGTTCTGCGTTTCCAAATGGTCGTTGCCAGGCTGCCACCGTTGCCGTGCAATTGAGCCGTTTGAGTCAAGAGATGGAAAGGGCTGCCTGCGT